>JAODKM010000118.1:4671279-4685536 GCA_026780845.1 Petrocephalus sullivani | reverse complement strand
CTGCTTTCGGCATGAATGGTCGGCCTGTGGTGTATTTTTTTTTTTTTATATCCCTCTATATTTGTGGTGGCTCGCCAGTCACTTGTGAAAATATCTCAAGTCAGACAAAATATTTCTCCGGCCGTGTTTGGAATCCCTTTTGAGATCGCGAGCCCGCAGTTTGGGCCGGCTGTTGGCCCTGGCTGGCCGTTCTCGTCGGTGCCTGAGCGTGAATCTAACACGCTGATGTTTTGTCGTAATTTTATCACCAGCAAGGAAACGTCCTCTGCAGTGAAACAGTACTACTTAGCGTTGAAGTGGCAGTCTTCATATGCTGTGAGACATCAGTACAAAATGACCAGCATTCTCATTATAGCTGTATTAAATCCTTGGGAGTCAACAGCCACTAAAAAGGTGGGTAAAAGGCGTATTTTTTCCTCTAATAGAAGTAAATTTTTGCCAGTTGCTGTCCAGCTGTCCTCCTACTCCCCTCTGACTGGCCGTGAGGTTTCTGGGTCAGGCAGCTGTTTCCCGATGCAAAAACGAGACCTAGAGTTCAGCCTGGCAGTGTGAGCCAGCCCCCCACTCCCTGTTTTAATCGGATCGCTCTCATTTCTTCCCTGGATCTGTGTCTCTCACCATGTTTACATGGCAAACAGCGGACGGCATGTCACTGCAGAAACCATTAAGCCATGTGCATTAAACACATGGTCTGCTTTTGTTAGTGTGGGATGGGGTAGCTGCTTTTGTACCCTCGTTAGCGAGGATGCTCGGGTAAAATTTGCAGTTGTATAATTGGGTAAAATTGTTGATTTATATCCATCCATCCATTTTCTGAAACCGCTTATCCTTCTGAGTCGCGGGGGGTCCGGAGCAGATCCTGGAAGCTACGGGCACGAGGCGGGGTACAACCCAAGACGGGGGGGCCAACCCACCGCAGGGCACACTTACACACCAGTCACTCACACATGCACACCTACGGGGAATTCAGTAGCTGTTGATTTATACTTAAATCATTAATCAATTAAAAAATTTGGCCAAGAAGGTTAATAATAATTTAAAAATGTTTCTGTCCTTCTAAGTTTGAACTAGAAAATGCCGATAGCTGTCTGAGATAACGTGACGGGTAATAGTTACCGATTGCTGGTGTTTGTGTTGGCACAGGCCGTCCTCTACATGGAGCAGCTCCCGGAGGACCGGCGTCCCGTCAGCGGCACCGAGGGCGCCCTCTACAGGCGCAGGCAGCTGATGCGGCAGCTCCCAGTGTACGACCAGGACCCCGCCAGGTGCCATGGGCTGCCCGAGGCAGAGTCCCGGGCCATGGCGCTCTTCGTGAAGGCCTACAAGGAGGCGGCACTTGGCGTGGCCGAGGTGGCGCTGCCCGGCGACGCGGGGGGCGGCCGGGATGACCCCGGCAAGCAGAAGAACGGAAAGGGAGGCCAGGACGCACAGGAGCCCGAGTCGCCGCCCAACGGGACACTGGGCAAGAGAGGGGAATATGTGAGTGGGGCATGAATGCATGGCTACTGTTGCCTAGGTTACCGAGCTGCTAGAAATCATCAAGTGACAGCAGAGCAGAGCTAAAGAATGAGGAGCTTAAAGATTCATGGGCAAACTTGCTGTCATGCCTCTCAGTGTGACAGTCAGTATGCCTCTTTATGCCAATTTGTTGGTTAATTTCACAGAGAATCCATAGGAAAAGCCATGCAATCTTTAAATGCCCAGTAAAGTGAGAATGTCTAGTTTAAGGAGCATTTTGAGTCATCCATGTAGATTTCTACTTGAAGTTATAAGCCCACAAATGCCTGGTGGGGGGTTTCTTCTTTTTTAAGTTTAGACTGCAAGGAGGCTTCTTTCAGATAAATGTCTAAAAAGGCAGGAGCATGAGCACAGGCATTAATATGGTCAGAGGCCCACAAGGTATTTGAGTTGTCAGAGACTTCGTACTACTTTTTACAATGGTCTAGTTGTCAACTGGGGGGTGGGAGTGAGATTAGAAAAACTTTGGGGGGGGGGGCATCATTCACATGGTTGGGATTAGATTGAATTTCAGACCGGACATGGAAATATGAGACAAATGGTGTCCCATGTTGGTTCGAAACGGGATACAGCATTTTATTTTTCAGTATGGGATGATTCTGTGAAATACAGGACAGGTGGCAACTGTAGGTTGTAAATTTTATTAAGTGAGGTTAGTTGGGGCCCTTCTTTAGCGCAGTGCCCTGGGCCTCAGCTCGGGTGAGCCCCTGCATTGATGGGCTCCTGGTTATGTGCTGAATTAACGAGCGCATGGAACATACTTTTCAGTTCCCATCTGGTTTGAGACGTCAGTGTTTATTCTTCATCAGTTCACCCGTTTCTGAGGTTAGGGATCATTCATTTCCTGGCGTCCCATCCAGGGTGTATCCCAGCACTGTGTCCCATGTTGCCTGAGGTAGGCGCTCGGCCCATCAGCCTGGCTCGCAGGGTCCCTCCCGCTCTGCCGTGAGCTGCGCTGTTCTTATCAGTCCACAGTGTGGGGGGGGGGGAAATGTCAGGAATTTGGCTGCAGACCAGGCGCTTTGGTGCTGGAGAAGCTCGGAGAGGGGTTTCCTCTGTTCCTCTAACGTAATGACGGCGCCACATGACTGGCCCTCTCTTAAGCGTACAGATAAGGAGTGAGAGAAAAACACAGACATTACGTCCCCCTCCGTCTTGGGGGGCGATGGGGGGGCAGAGCATGCAGAAGGCATCTGTAACTGTCTGAATGTACCACAAAGGGTCAGGGGGCACGTTCTGTGAAGGAAGACGAGAGTCCGGGAGGGCTCTGCCCGTCTTTGAGGTGGGGACTATACACCTCCCCCCCCCCATATCCACAATTATGTTAAAAAAAGCCTCAGTCAGGCCTACTCGCAGATTTAAAGAGGCACCGCATCTGTGAGTCTTTAAACCCTTAATTATTCCCCTGGGCCTGTTCAAGACTGAAGATCAACATGCAGTGATCGCGTCGGACTCGGGGGGCCATCTGAGGAACGGGCTTCAAAGAAACCCAGACGGGGAAACGTGCTCCGTGCCACGTGCCTCGGCCGTGCCTCTATCTGCCGAAATCGGCGACACAGGAAAAGGCTATGAGCCTCCGGCTAATTTGGGGGGAAAGGGGGGCCCCTTATCTGAGGGGCCCTCTTAAAAGGCTTTAAGATCGGTGGAATCAGAACACATATGGAGGCCATGCAGACCATCCCGCTTGTTTGGATATGTTAGATCTGCTGGCAGACTTCTGTCTGGAGCTGACTTGAATTAGTTTAAAGACCACGGATCCTCGCTGCACTACTGGGAGGCTTATTCTGAAATCTCGCGTTCCCCTTTGTGCAAAAGAGCAATTTCTTTGTTCTGACCCAAACGTGTCCCTGACTCCTCATCGTCTGCAAGCCCATGTTCTTGAACTGGTAGTAGTGCGGAAGCAGTGCTCTGGATCGACCCAGTCCGTTCCCCTTCTGGATTTCGTGCACTTGGACCAGGTGTCTCCTCAGTCGTCCGAGACCAAGGGGATTTACAGCCTCTGACTTGTCCTGCCAGCTTAGCATTGGAGCAGCGTGTATCACTGGCCAGTACTCTGCATGTGTGTGTGTGTTTCCTGTTTCCCATTGGCCAAGCCCAGCATCTTTACATGCTTGTAAGTGTGCCGATAAAATGTGGAGATTTACGAGTCGGGAACAGGAATGGTTCCTCCATCGCTTAATGGGGCGCCTTTATCGGGCCGTAAAGCACGGATGGCGGCGGCCTGTCATGAAAGCAGCACCTTGGGCCGCCTGCGCGGGGCCGTGGGTGGGAAAGCGCCACCTTTTCGCGAAACCCCCAGCCGCCTGGGGATTATCACCGGCCTCCGTTCGGTTCTCCGTCTAGGTCATGTCGTCACACTTCGGGCTTGAGAGAAGAATTTGATGCCCTGGAGTGCGTTAAAAAAAAAAACATCCAGTGAAATTAGGCATTAGCCATGGTGTTCGGGTTCTCCAGCACATTTCCTGAAGGATTGTGGGAATATCTGGTGCACCTTTTAATGTAATAGTCCACTAAGAGAATTTAATTAATTTTTAATGCCCTTTGTCCTTTAAATAGTTGTTACTTGCATCTGTTTCACTAGAGTATTTCCTAATTATTATGTTGTGGTGCAGTGGGCAGCACTGTTGCCTCACAACTCTGGGACCAGGGTTCAAGTCTCTGTCCGGGTTCCGTGTGTGTGGTGTTTGCCTGTTCTCCCCGTGAGGGGTTTCCCCCACAGTCCAAGAACGTGCTGAGGCTAGTTGGCGTTACCAAATTGCCCATGGGTATCTGGTGTGTGAATGTGCCCTGCAATAGGCCAGCCCCCTGTCCTCATAGGCTCCGGACCCCCCATGACCCGGAAGGATAAGCGGTTTCAGAGGATGGATTATATTGTGTTAGATGTCACAAACAAGCCAAGTGCACTTTCGCAGATGGGATAATCAGGACACCTTTACATTAAGTTATTAAGCAGATGATTTTGTCGAAAGTGACGGTCGGAGAGCAGCTCAAGAACTGGTGACATCACTCTGCCAGCCCCCGGCGAGCTCCTGATCAGGGGCATGGGCACTCGCATGGGCACTCGCATGGGCACTCGAATGGGCACTCGCATGGGCACTCGCATGGGCACTCGCATGCTCTGCTATGATGCACTAACACCTGTGCTTTAATGCGTGTTATTATCCTGACGCTGATGGCAGGCCGTGGGCCATGCCTGCTGTGACTGGCTTACCTTCCAAATTCAGGGAGTCGATTCCCGGAAAAAAAAACCACTGACCTGTAACGGGAGGGCTGACGAGTTGCGGCCGCACCGTCGTCCTTCGGGATGCATTTCCATCCTGCTCCTCCCCGTGTTCCTCCCGAGCAGAGCGGAGGGGAGGGGAAGAGGAAAATAATTAGAAGTTACAGGAACATCTGCTTTTATCATGATAGGAATGTGGGGCTGAGGCCTCAGCTGCTGCCGCTTTGTAGTCAGTGCTCCACCCGACGTGCCGCAAGCAGGAAGTGCATCAGCCGCGACCAAGCACCGGCCGGGCCTCTCGCTGCCATTATCTGTACGGCAGATGGTTTTATTCCCAGCGTATTGCAGTTTTATTGGGCTTTTACTGATCTGCGCTGTTACTCATTAGCTTGGCCCGTTTGGTGCCCTCCTTGGGTACTGGTGCGGTTCTTCGCTATTGTTCCAGCGTTTTGCTCCGAAATTGTGTCTTAACAACTTTCTGCCGAAACATTAATTCCTCTTATTTGTTCACGTTTAGTCACTTGGCTGGTGCTTTTATTTAAAATTAGCTTTTACTGACTTGTTATTAAATCATAACATCTTACTAATGCTAGTCACACGGACTACACTGTCCAGAGGGACAACAGCACGGACCCTATCTAGATATAAACTGCCAGTTTTCTATTTATTTTAGGGGATGTTTTTATCCAAATTGACATCACTGAGAAGGCAGAGTCAGATAGTCCCTGGAGCTAAGGGCCTTGCTCAAAGACCCAAGAGTAAAATAACTTTCCCAACCATGGGATTTGAACCAGTAACCTTCTGCTCATGGGCACAGAGACCTAACCTGCAGAGCCACGTACTAGCCCCCCTGTTGGCCTATACTTCCTGTTAGCTTATTAATTTGACTTGATTACAGGTGTCGCAGCAGTGGAGTGACAAATTTTGCACCCCCCCCCCAGCACTGTGAGCACTGCGGTGAGCTGGCGTTGCCCGATGGCCCCGTGGTGTATGCGGAGAGGGCCGGCTACAGCAAACTGTGGCACCCCACCTGCTTCGTGTGCAGCAAGTGCCGGGAGGCCCTGGTGGACCTTGTGTACTTCTGGACGGACGGCGTGTTGCTGTGCGGACGGCATTACTGCGAGCGGCAGCGGCCGCGCTGCGCCGGCTGCGATGAGGTGGGGGCCGCGTCACGGGGCCCAGGGGTTGGCACCGGCGGCCTCTCACGAGATGCTGAGGCCCTCATCATTTTTATAAAGTCAGGCATCTGATTACACGATAAACCTTATAATAATAGTAAAAATATAAATGTCCCCTAAGCAGTTAGCAGTCATCAAAAAGAGTTAAATACACTGTATGGCCAAAAGTATGTAGACGCCCCTATTAATTAGAGGAATTGCCTAATTAACCCTGGGGAAGCCACAGGGTCATATTTGACCCTACTGTGATCAGCTGTGAAGTGGTCGGCCACACAAGCTCACAGAAAGAGACCTGATCACCCAGCACCGATACCCAACCTGAATGGCCAAAAATCCCACCAGCAGTGTCCCAGCATCTAATGGAAAGTCTTCCCAGAAGAGGAGAGACTGTTATAATAACTGTGAGCCAACCAACTTCATATTAATACACTTGGTTTTAGGATGAGATGTTGGACAAGCTGGTATCTACATACTTCTGGCCATATAGTGCATAGAATTCACAGAATTGTTCCTCTTACTCTTATTTATTATTTAAGATGTTTTCTTTATGTGAAACCTGCCCTGTCCCTTCGGTGTGTCTTATGTAATTGTGACCCATTCTCTTCCAGCTGATTTTTTCAGAGGACTACCAGCAGGGGGCAGATGGCCAGGCCTGGCATAAGGATCATTTCTGCTGCTGGCAATGTGGCCAGCCAATCAGCGCCCGGTGTTCCTGTAGTCAACGCTCCAGGCCAGTGTAGCACTCCAGATCAGCTGCAGGCTTCCCGTGGGGCCTGCTCAATGGCGTAATAGATGGAGCAGTGAATAGATAGTAGTAGTATTGTTTTCAGTCATGGTCCTGTGCAACTGTAGATTGAATTATTTGTTAAATCCAGAGCCGGACATTTCAAGTCCTGTAAGTAAAAACCCTGAATAGGATTTTGTTTAAACCAACCAACCGACCATTCTGGTCTGGATTTTTCCTTTCTGGACCTGAAATGTCTGCCTCTGGGTAAATCAGACACTCCAAAGTGTGCTGCTGAAGCAGTATTTGCAGGTTGTGCTGAGAGCAGTGAGTCCTTTCAGTGGGGGTTAGGTCCTGTTAGTCATCTCCTGGTTTGATTGACAGCACATAGAAATCCCTGCCCCTGGGGGAAGGAAGCCTCATTTCCTGCACCACTGGCCAGCAGGATAATACTGTTACAGGTGCATTCATGCAAATGAAATACATTATCCTTTTTTATTTCTGGAATACTTAGCATACTTAGAACAACTTAAGTGGCTTTATGCTGGTTCGTTAACGGAGAACTGCACCGTTTCCATTCTGTGGGACAAAATTAAACATCTCCATTTACCTTGTTTGTTTACCAGTTCCATTAGAACTGAACAAAACAAGTTCTTCGCTATTGTGATCAGTTTAGCTTGATTTGATTGGAAGTGTTTAGTCAATGGTTAGCACCATCCATATTAATTAAATTACATTTACACAAGTTCACTGTACACAGGTTGGTCAGGACACAAAACTGAGAACCACTGATCTAGACTAATCAGAAGTGTAATTGGTAGTTGAAAGTGACAATTTTACTACTTTACTACTAACTTTACTACTAACTCCTTGCGTTCTTATTTAAGAGCAGTCGTTTAAGGGTTTTGTGAATTTGAATAGATTGCATAAAGGATAACGTATGCAGTTTATGCATTTTACGAAATTCAGGATCTTTATTTTAAAAAAACAATATTTGACATGTGTTTTATGTTATTTTTTTGTTTAAACAGTGGTGCTTAATCAGTCGTTATTCTTAATGGATAGCACTGGATTGTGATGCTGCAAGACAAAATGTAATGAACAGAGTGCAAAAGCATGTTATTTAATGGGGGGTGGGGGGCTGTTTGTGATGGATGAGTATCAGGGGCAGGGGGATGAGTATCAGAGGCAGGGGGATCGGCTGGGTTTGCCGTGAAAGGTGATCCTCTAAGATTTGGTTCTATGCACTTCTTGATCCACTCTCAGACACATGGTGACTCAGCAGAAAACAGCACATCTCCCCAGTTCTGTTGAAAGAAGCATGTTTTCGTTTGTGTACATTATAATTCAAAGACTCTCATGCGATCCCAGAGGGAGACGCTGATGCCAAACCCAAAAAGCTCAGCAAACAGACTCTCCTATATGAGTGAGCCAAGGAGGGATGGAGAGGGAGAAGAAAAAAAAACACGTTTGTGTTTGAAGACAGATGTTTTGACCATGTGCGGCTGAATGTAACATAAGCACGCCTGCCCCCCTCCCTTTTGAAAAGACAGTTTTTGCCTTGAGATCATTTTTATTGAAAGGATGTGTTTTTTGCCCCCGAGCCGCTCACTCGGACCGGGGGCTTGACGGACCTCTGCCGTCTTGGAGACTCATGAAAGAGCACCATGTTGCTGAAAGTCATGCGGGAAGTGGCCTGCTCCTGAGAGCTTCATGGGCGCAAACCCCCTGCCCCAAAATGCTCGCCAGTCCTGCGAGGGACAGCGCCCCCCCCAGAGAAGGCAATCAGTCAAGCTCCGAAAAAGACGGCCAGCTTTGGCGGGAAAGGGGATGCTGGCTTTTGCTCTAAGAAAGGCCCCAAGCCATTCACAGATTGATTGGTGGGGCCTCACTAGTATTACTCATGACAGCCTAATTACAGGAGCTTGCCTTGTATTTATGGCACACCGGAGAGCAGAATATGAATCCAATCATTAAAGTTTTGTGTAAGGCTGAATTTTCACTAACCACACTGTACAGTCAATAGCTCGGGGGACTTTTAAGAGATAATAAACAAAAAACAGGAAAACGACTCATTTCATTACTTTGACAGCACAGATGTTTGGCGCTGAAGTATGGATGCGTTTCCTTGATTTACTCATTCTCTCGGTGGTGGTTTTTGTTCCCTCCCACTGTAATCCTGCTCCTGAAACCCTCGAATAAATATTGACACCTTAGACAATCCTATCTCAAGTTGAACTTAAACTCGCTAAACTGGAATAAATCTGCAGCCATCTGACAGCCACCCCTTAAAATCCACCCTCTTCTATCTTTTATTCACCTTGTTTTCATTCTATGATGATCGAAGTAGTAAATGTTGAATTTTATACCTGCCATTAGATACGCATTTTGAGGAACTTTATTTTGCCTCTGCTTATATGGAATGCCTCTGCTTATATGGAAGGCTTGTTTATTTTGTTTAACTTTTTTTGATGTATGTATGTCAACGTTTCTAGCTGAGGAAAGACCTAGTGTAATATCCAGTGGAAATTTAATAAATTGTGTTGTTTGTTTTAAAACAGCGTTTTGGGGTGCGGTCCTGTTTAATACTGACCACCTGACAGCCTCCGCCATAACTGTAGGAGGCTGTATATTTTCATTGTTATAATATGCTGAATGTCTGTAGCTTATATATGGCTAAATTGTGTCCTTTTCTGCTATCTAATATGTATCATTTATTAAATGTAATATGTGGAGAAAATATGACGTTTTATTTTTTGACTGTGAGTTAAAAAATTGTATCAATTATTGTATTTATTACGAATATATACATTTTAAATATTCTCAAGAGGAGAGCATTTTTTTCAGGCTAAGAAAACCAGTTTTGTGTGAAAGAGCTTAGGGCTTGATCATAAACGGGTGTTGAGGAAATCGTTAACATCTGAAAATAACTTTGTTTGGTTTAATGCACACCGCAGACGTCATCCTCGAGCCTGCAACATCATAAAAACAAAAAGCTCCTTTAATTAACTGAAAAGTACTCATCTCCTGAGAATATGCAAGTTCGTGCTTTATCTAATGGCCCGACAAATGCAGCAGATTGTCCAGATACAGAGCGTTTGCAGAGGCTCCTTAAGTTTGATGGTAACACACACACCTAGTTTTGCAGAAACCAGAAGGTGAAGACAAAGTTGTTTACGTAGCGATTTCTTGATTGATTAATTGCTTCTAATAATATAAACAAGGAAGCAACCATCCTGCTTGTTGGGCCTGGCTCATACCAGTCTGCCTGCAGGCAGTAATAGCACTGACCTGTAATGCCATGCAGACTTTGCAGTCTGGATTTCTTGTGCTGGGGGTTCTAGCACCAAGTCTGTCTCTCATAGTGTTTCTTGGATCCTTGGGGAGAAAACGTGCTTTTACACCTAATATCCATTCTGGCATCCAGTATCAAACCCTTGGACCCAAAATTTGGGCAAAGGAAGATGGTTGTTGAGCTCTGGATGGTCTGAACAAACAGAACTTGATAAAAGCTTTGGTAAGCACAGACGCAGTCATGTATGGTTTGGCGGAGTTCAAGCCAGGTCTTTTTTTCATATAGCACGTCTTAGCGAGGTCGACCCAGAACGCATTTGTCAAAGAGAACAATACAAGTGGATTTGAAATCAGTTATGTTCAGGTTCACATTACATGAGAGAGCCAGATTCCAGCCCAACACACACACACCCTTTTGAGTTACTAAGTGTAAACAGCATGTTTCCCACGTACAAACTGGCACTGATCACAATAACCTGAGCTGAGTGGGAATGGCTGTAAATCCGACACAGTCAAATCGTTTCCAGAGATGGAATCAGACAGCCTCTGGGGGTGCGCAGTTGGGGGTGTCTTAATGCATGGGCTTGCCCGCTGAAGCCCATGGGTCTGTGGCACGATTAATAAAATGTTAAACCAAGAGTTGTCACCTCTCATCCCACATAGAAAAATAAAATGGCGTGTCCAGATTTTGAACCAATACGTTTCGTCCCATGTTTTTGCATCCGGAATACAGTACGCATCTTATCTCCCTCTCTGTACACAGTGTGACCTCTGCATAACAGAAACCTCTGACCTTCATCAGGCGTCCACTGAAATGGGAATGCATGCGTTTAAGAGCTGGCCATTCCATATAGGCCTATAAATGCAATATGTATGAGACCCTTGCAGGTGAAGACCAGCAGGACAATGAAAAGGGAAAAGGTTAACTGCAGGGTGACTTTCTGCCAAGAGCTTTCAAATGGATTTAATTCCTGACTGTTTCTGTTAGTGTGAGTGGAGATCTTCAGCTGTTAGAAAGGCTGTGGAAATAATCAAATATATGAATGGATAAATTGTTACTATTTTGAAAGGGGCAATATATTCTGACTTTACTCCAACTAAATTTACTCTAGTCTAGCTAGGTATACTCATAATGTGCAACAGACATTAATGAGAATGAGAAATCCTAAACATATAGAATTGCCAGTAGTTTTATTTATTTGTTTGTTTTTCTTTTGCCTTGGTTTGTGCCCAGTAACGTTAAATGATTGGCTGTTTCTTCTCTACATCTTTTAAATTGAACCTTGAATAGAATGGGGGCTGGTGGCTGTAACAATTTTGTCTGGGAGATGACTGCATATTCCCTAACTGCATGTTGTCTGGGTCGTAAAGTTTCAGCTAATAAAATGAAAGATTTTCATACCTAGCTAACGCTTAAAATTACTCAAAGGCTTTTTTCACAGAGAAATTTAGAAGAAAAACACCACAGCTTTTTGAATAACAACATCGATGTGGAAGACTGCCTTGTCAAAAGCGGAATGAATGTAACGTTGTTTAAATTTGATTAATTCAGTGTTTAACTAGCATGGATCATTTTTATTGTAACTTATACATTCGCAATCCTGAATCATTTTCCAGAAGATTGGGTATATGCAGCGTAATCAGTGTTATGGTATGGTGAAACTGAAGCTTCCAACTACATGCATGACTTCAGCAGAACAAGCCGTCACAGCTCATAAAAACGGCTTTCGATATATAAATCTACCTTGTACGACCTTGGCTACAGGAAACTGAGACAAAATCAGTTAGAGTACTTAACGATGTATAGCATACTCGTCGTTTTTAATGTTATCTAATATGCATCCTTGCAGTTCCACAAAAATGTGAAGACCAAAAGTATTTTTACTAAGTTACCACTAAAAAAGAATGGCCTAATGGATTTTGCCTCTCAAATGTGACCGCTGTCGTTAAAACTAACAGAAGGGTTAGGCCTGTTTTTCATACTTCTGTTCCCTGGTCTTGTAGTGTTTAATGCTTTATGCTTTATACGTTATAGTCACTCAGTCAAAGGTTTCTGTGAACAACTGCTGACCCTTGGAAGTTCTGACCAAGTTATACATGCATTAACGTTGGCCTGAGTGATGTGGAAAAAGACCATTAAATGGAACGAAATTTGAGACTCCACTGTTTAGCTATATTTAAGCAGAAATATATCTTGCCCTTTTTGTATGCATATGTCATATTTTAGGTTTTGGAAAGCACATGAAAGTTATAATCTCTGCTATATAGATATAAATAAAGTCGCGGTCTCCTCCACACAGGCTCTGCCGGGAAAGGCTTTCTTGATTGGGTACCCTAACCCTAACCCTAACCCTAACCCTAGCCCCACAAGCTCGGTGTGTACCGACTGCTGACCGTCTCCAGATGGCGCCCTAGCAGAGAAATGAAAAAGGTGGAAATTGATGCCCCAGGAGCTTCTGTCCAAGCTGTGAGTGTGCGTGTGTGCAGTCTAGTGGATACTGGACATTGTGTCACTACCCACACTTCTAACGGGGCATAAACATGCAGGAATTTCTGCTGATTTCACATGCCTTGGATCAGGTCCACTGGCGGGAGACGGGATATTTCAGACCCCTAAACTTTCACTCTCCAACTGCCCTCTTCTATTTGAGGTATGGTGGAGCAGCTAAGAATATCCACAATGTGTTTGCATAAGCCCTGCAAGCATTCAAGGTATTACACACATTGCATTTTTCATTTATGACAGCATACGCAATTAGATGTTTTGAGTGAAAAGGTTTTTAAAATAACACTAGAGATTAAAGGATTTATTTTGGGAAAATGGCTTAAGACGGATACTTGTTTTAGGTAGTATTAGCAGTTTTGTGCATCCTGGTATCGACACCGCATTTTCAGGCCTTGCTCCTGTTGAAGCTGTGCGTACCTGTGCGTACCTGTGCGTAAGCACACCTTGGGTCCCAGGAGAAATGGCTGGGCAGAGTGTTCCTTCTCCTCAAGCCTGTAAGGTCAAACAGAGACGGGTCTGGTTAGAGCTCTGCCAAGAGCAATAAGCCAGAGGACAGACTGCCCTTTGTTCCAAATGGCAGCTGAAACACTTGAGGCTATGAATTCCAGACATGATCAAAAGCCCAGCTGGACGGAAGGGACTGAAAGTTAACACAGGTAAAGTTGGGGAAAAAGAGGTTGCAGGGACCTTCAATAGACCTGCGCAGATAACTCTGAAAACGATCTGTCTAATCACAGGAATCACTAGAGTTTTGAGATATTCACTGTACAATGCTGTTCTGTCAATATAAATGTTTGACACGCAAATATGTCAAGTTTTCTTTCTTAACATGTTTGGTTCATTAACTCTCTAAATACATCAAGCAATCAGGAAAGTATTGAGATATTTTGTGGTTGTGGTTTTTTAGTCTGGGGTTCTGGGGTAATATGCAGCATATGACCATATCAAGTAAAATGAACAAATTGTATTTGGTTTGTTGTGCCAAGTGGCCCAGGCATTGCACCAACAATAAAATAAAAAAACCCATTGAAGGGGAATATGCAATAAACATTCTAGAAAATGCAATAAGTAGGCTTGGCATTTTATATTACTAAAATGCTATCTTAAGTAAAGAGAAAAAAAAGAAAAACTCAGAACATGCACATTCTTTTGATATATTGATTGTAACTCACTTATAGACACCCCCTCCAAAAAACAGGAAGAACAAGTAATTGTTGAAGAACATTTAAAGTACAATGGATTGGATGAATTCCAAGCCAGGAGGTGCACATAGTCTAGTACTTGGTCATCTGCCTGTTCTCGATTGAGTTAAAAATAGATAGTGTTTTGGACAACAGTGCATTAGCTTTGACTTCCATTTTAGCAACTGTCACTGCATTGGAAGAATTTTAAGGTAGCCTTTATTGCAACAAATAGTGGTCCAGACCCCGTCTAACTGAACCCCAACATTTCCTGGTTCTCCAAATGGCTTGCTCAACAAAGGCAGTGCTGATGTGATATTGATACTCAAATTACACTAAACATTTACCTGAAAATGCTAGGTTTTGAGACTCATGAATCAGGACAACATGACATGTCAACGTCTACTTCTTTTGATAGTTATGCGGTTAAGAAAAATGTATGTGTGTATATATTCTATAATAAATATATTCTTAAAAATGTGTCACTTTACTAAACATTTACTACATGTTTTGGGAAATAACATTCTACAAATGATTCTAGGTATCTGAGAATACAAAGATATTAGGGCTGTCAAAATTGACGCGTTAACGCGGATTAATCCAGCGTCGTGATTAATCTGATTAAATACATTAACG
>JAODKM010000118.1:4648862-4670860 GCA_026780845.1 Petrocephalus sullivani | reverse complement strand
TGCGTTAATGTATTTAATCAGATTAATCACGACGCTGGATTAATCCGCGTTAACGCGTCAATTTTGACAGCCCTAAAAGATATCCGTATTTGTTGTGAGTTGGGAAATGTTTAGCTACTTAATGTCTTAAGTAGCTAAATGGAATATTCAAATATGTTCTTGTATTGTGTAACAATATAATGTATTGTATTTAGTAGTGTATAACATCTAGAGGATGTAATCATTAGCATATTACTAGAACACATATTAATTATTGTCTCATGATGTAATCAACACAAGTAATCAATTAATTATGTATTTGCTCCTCATGTTAGTCAGCTATTGTTGGCTATTTTATTCAGCTCTGTATGAATATCCACATTAATGAGCTCAGCTTATTATCATAGCTTATTGCTGTGTTGAAGGCCACAAGTACTATCAAACTTTGTAACTAAGCAACAGGTGGCCGGTTTAATCCAGCAAGTTTTCCTATCAGGCAGGAGGGAGTCGCTCGACTGTGCCAAGAGAGAGCTGAGGGTATTTAAAAAAAATGTGGTGAAGACTCTCGCGCCACCATTATTTTTTTTACTAAGCGATTGAGCAGTATAGAAAATATGATTTACAAGCTTATCACAAAGGAATGTGGGTCAGGGGACAACAATGATGGTGAATGGCTAAGTAATGATGATGCTTAAGTGACAAAGTCATTATTAGAAAATAAGAACATCAATGTAAATCAATGCTGGATGAACACGGCGGTGTCCAGTCTCAGTCGTAAACTCTGTGGTCACAATAAAGGCTGAACTTGGAATTCTACACAAGTGGCTCCTGGCTCCTCATTTGGCGGGGAAGGAAAGACCACGATATAAGCTTTGCACTCTTCTAGAAAGGCCAGTACACATGGATTGTAATCATACAGGCCTTAATTACCACACACACAGATTTGAATCACTGTCAGAACACTCCTAATAATTTAAGCTTTTCCTGATTGGCAGCCGGTTCATACAACAATTACATAGCTGTGCTAGAGTTACGGAGTCGTTACATCCCATCATCTGAGTATTTTTGCCTTCATTTTATCCAATACTCAATAGTCCAATAGTGTATGTACAATATAATTCAGATTAATTTACAAGTTACTTATTATCTTGAAGTTTAAAGCAGTTTAAGCAGCCACACAAAAAATATAAATAATTACTTTGCCAAAATGCTGCCCCAACACTGGTACTCAAATGTTTAACAATAAAACAGTGAATAATATTTCGATCTATTACTCAGTCATAGACAATTAACTTCAGAAATAATACTTTTAATATAATTAAAATATGGTGCCAGAACATTAAATTAGCTTCTTTTGTGATGATAAAATGAAGGAGCCTAATTGTTAAGTGCACAAGTTACTATTGAGGATTTTCCCAGGTTTAAAAGACAAAATATGGTCTTAGTCTATCTGAATGCCAGGCTGCTCACGAACTTGGGAACAAAGACACTATTCTGGATTTGGAGTCCTTTCTCGAGACGTCTGCGTAATTTATCAGTGCCGTTCTAAATACTGCTGGCTTCAAATAACTACAGCAGGATTTCTCATCTATGACTATCAGACAAAAATGTAATGCTGTGTAACATCTGAAACCCTGAAAGGCGCGTGCGTTTGAATGTATGAATGTGGAATACAGGAGGTCTAAGTTTTATGACATTTAAATACTAAACTTAAAGAGTAGGTTTTTCTTGGATTTCATGCATGAGCCATCCATTGAATAATATTCCATTTTATTTGTGCAGACTCCTCATTTACTTACGGTAAGTTATTTAACAAAGACATTCACTGAGGTGGTAATCATGCAGGGAAGTGATCGGATATGTTCGTGTGACTGACTCCATCTAGTGGACTTTTGTAACTTGAAACATTTTCTCTGGTTGACAAAGCCAGGGGCAGACGGCGACGTAGAGCCTCCGACATCACCACGTTGTGGAAGTGAAATGTCAGTCATTTTTCTTGGTTCCAGGACCTCCCAGGTAAAGCTTGACAGAGCTGACCCTGGACAAAGCCTGAAACGTTTTCTATGGTCCAACAGACACAGCCTTTCAGATGTATGCATTTCTGCTTACAGATATATTTATACACTGAAAAATAAATAAATAAATATAATAAAAATAAATAAAAATAATATCCTGAGTACGTGTATCACGTTAAAGTAATACGCATAAACAGGCGTATGTTAAAGTTAAATATGCACGTATTTAAAAATTTCATGTGGAATAAATAAATGGAACTAAATATATTTGAAAATCTGCACAAAATTTGCATCTTTAAAACTGTAATTTCACGATAAATAAACCATTCAGTGTAATCTGACGAGTTTGTAAACGAATTGTGGTCGCTGTTAAAATACAGAAGTAAATCAAATTCCAAGTGTAACAATTTTACAATTACGATCGTATCCGACAGCTTTCGGCGAGTGGGTGGCGCCTCGCGAGGGGGGGGGGGGGAGGCTCCTTGCGCATGCTCTGTCAACTTCCCGTCGCCGGAACTACAGGAAGAGCACGCGAGTTTCGTAACGGCGGAGCGACGTTTCCTACGGTTCATTGTTTTGGTTACTTGGTATTCAGACGGGAAGCTTTTGTAAGTTTTTGTTTATATGTGCTAAGCTTTTAAGAAGTTGCCGAACCTTACTGTAAACGATGATTTCAAGATAAAACTATTGAGGAGTCTTGCGCTCTGCCTAGTTACTGGCGTGTGAATAGTTGACGTAAATAATCGAGGACCCCTCGTCGTCACACGAGCCGTTACTTGTATCAACAGAAACCAAGCGTTTTGAACTAGTATTTCTTTTTCAGGATCACTGTTTTGTTGCACAGCGAATGTTTACAATTTACGAATTTACGAATCATTCGTAAATGTAAATCATTGACTTAGTTATTTTTAATCACTATCTATGCAGCGAATTCGTTTTGGAATACGCCGTCCTTGGCTTGGTCATACCAATTATTTATACATGAATCTCTGTACTATAAATCATCAGTCTGCTTCTCGGACATGCATCACACCCATAGCAGTAAGAACATATACTCCCTGCTGGATCGTAGTCAGATCACCATTAACTTTTTAATCTTGACGATTATTTTTATAAATATAAACCGCAAAATGTCTGTGGGTCAATTAATGCATATATCACCCTCCTTTTAGTGCCTGGGTGGAGTGAGATATTTATAACCTGTGGTTAGCTGAAGAAGCAAACACAAACTGTACAGTAAGCCCCGTGTAGGGTCTTAACACATATGATTCATAATTTAACATATTTAAGATAAGCATCTAATGTACTATGAACTAATAGTTATGTGAAATGTTTTCACATAAGTAAAATGTTCAATGGTGTTCTTGTTTTTCTGTTTCAGTTCTTAAGTTTCCATGATGTCGTCAGATGATGGAAACACCCAAACGTCTCCAGTCTTGTTCCTGAACTTGAGTGGCGATCCGATGCGCTTCTTCCTGCGCCCGGGTGCCAGCAAAGCCCAGCTCCGGCCTATCATTAAAGCAGGTGGGGGTGTGGTATGCAAAGCGCAGGAGCCCGGTGCCATTCTGCTGCTAGAACCAGAGCAGGTAGCCGACATCCCGGCCACATTAGCGAAAGGCTACGTCTCCACACAGTATATAAGGGACTGTGTGGAGAAGAACCAGCAGCTGGACGTGGAAGACTACAGGTTTGATAACGGCGGAGCACAAGAGCGACCCGAGAAACGTAAGCGGGAAAGGTCGCGTATGGGCTACACACCGGAGGAGGACGCTGCCATCCTGTCTTTCATAAGCAAGCGGCCGACGGACGTCGGGGGCAATGTCGTGTGGAAGGATATGGAACGGCTGCGTGTTACTGATCACAGCTGGCAGTCTATGAAGGATCACTACCGAAAACACCTCTGTCTGCAGCCGAGTTCACCAAACACAGCCGCTTTTGGGGTCTCGCCCGATAGAAAACCCTCACAGGACAGGACACACTCCGAGGCCTTGCCTGAGGAGATGTCCTTCCAACCTGTGACCACAAAGACCCAAATGCATACCCCACCCGGACAATCGTCACCGGAAAAAGTAGCTGGAGCTATGTCGGAAAGTTCCCCTGGTCAGTCCGCGATGCACAGTATGCATCCACAGGCCTCATCTGAAGCTGCCCCCACACAGTCTCCAGTTAGGAAAAAGCACAGAGAACGATCTCCTGAGAGTGGCTGCCTAGACACCCTGCCAGAGGAGGACGGTATATTACGAAAGGACACAGATGCACCTGCAGAGCGGCAGGTGGTGGTACAACAAAGCCCCGAAACGAATGGAAAAGCTATCAATCCAGGTACTTCCCTGTTACCTTCCATGTGTGATTTCTGTCTATTCAGACTCTCTTTCGATATTTTTGGCAATATTCTACAACATTTTCATAAATGACAGCTTCTGGTGTTTCTGCTGTGGTTATTTTGTGAAGAACTTTCAGAAATGTTGTGAAGACATTTTGGAAACGTGGCTTATTGAAGTACACGACATTGAGGTTTTTGTTTGATTCACTTTAGAGAGGAATGGGGAAGTAGGGATGGAAGACATGAGGACTGTTGCTCCTGAGAAAAGGAAACTGGGCATCTTGGAGATGGCAATAATGGAATTTGAAGAGCAAGATGGAGTAAGGTTCTTTTAATGGTGTCCAGTACATGTTATTGATTCAGATTCATCTGAATGAGTGAAAATAATGATAACTTTACCACATGTAATTAGTCATGATAAAGATATGTCGATACACAAGCAGGATGCAATAATTATATTGTGACTGCCTTCTCCTTTGTCTAGACTGATGATGAGACCCCAGACCTGTCACTAAAAAAGAGACCTCAAGCTGACCCAGAAGCTTCTGCTTGTGAGCGTGACTTGGTCATGAACACAGCCCAAGAGATCCTGGACGACGGCACCAGCAGAAAAGCCCAGACAGAAGTACAGCCAGGGAGTTCAAGGCCTCAGCATCAAAGAAGCAATAGTGCCGTAAAGAAGAGTGTCCCTCCTGCTTCAAATGTCCACACTTTCCTCTTTGAGTCTCAGGAGGAGTTGATGATCGATGATGTTGCTTTCTCTCAGGCCCAGCTGGAGGAAGCAAAACACATGTTATGTAGCATGATGAGAGAATCAAAGCAGGACCTATGTAGTGTTACCACAGCCCTGCTGAAAAATAGTGGTGAAGTGCAAGATTCCCTGCAATATCTGCTGGCGGCTGATAAAGGGAGGACCCAAGGACCTTTTTGGACTCGGCATGATGACAATCTCCTTCTTTCAGCCCACCCGTCCCAGCACAATCTCCACTTGAAATATGGGGAAGAAGGTATGGCCAAGAGGATTGCTTTCCTTGACGCTGAATGAAACATGATCACCATGACCGGACTTTGCTGAGCAGAACAGCTGTTGGGCAATATCAGCTGTCCACCAACACAGCAAGCTGTGGGACTTTGGCGGGAATGTTTCTGTCGTTTTCCTTTGAATTTCTGCTTCTCAGAAAATCCTCTAGTGCTACCTGACTCCAGGATCTGTTACAAGGCTCATAATTTTAATTTAAAATTTAAAGTTTTTACTTTCTTATATATGTCATTATAGTCAGGTATACTGCAACTTGATATATGATTTCAGTAGCTGTACATAATCGCACATATTGAGTACAGCAAAAAAAGTGTTATAAAACATTTTTGGAATTTCTGTGTATATATTCATATAACAGTCTGCTGAGCAATTGTAATAAATTGTATTCTTGTAAACACTCGTTGCTCGTGTCCTTTTGTATGCCACTTTAAAGAGTAGGTTTTTATATGAAACTTTGTGACTGGCTGTATTGAGATTTTTTTGGATAAGAATATGAAAATTGTCTGTATAATGGGCAGTTAATAACCAAAAGTTGGATGCTTATTAAGTTTGTCTGTTACCTTGTATTTTGTTTATACATAGTTGGATGACTTGACTTGGCTTCCTATTACAGAACATGTTCAGAACATATATGGGAGGAATTATGGTATTAGATTGAATAACACAAAATAGTGTGTTTAAAAAAAATAGACAGATGGACATTTGACATACATTAAAGCCCATAACTTCACAGTAACATATACCTGCTCCTGACAAGCTACCGCTATTTTTTTTATTTCATGCTGACCTGCCGGCCGGAGAAACCGACTGAATGAAGAAGTCAATGATCGCCAGCTTCCGTCATGTGCGCCGCCGTTTCGGCTTTCGCATTCTCACTCCGTGCATTATGGCACGTCCGACGTTCCGTAGATACGAATCGCTCAACGGGAGGGATTGTTGTTGTCAAAATTTAAAGGGGAGACGGGATTCCGAACAGCATTCGAACCTCCATGTCTTTACATCTTAAATACCGAGTGAGAACGATCGTACACGAGCCGAGCGTTTGACTTCACCGGGAAGGAGCGAGCAGCGCGAGAAGCGAGTAAGTAGACGGCCGCGGGAAGATCTTTCGGGTAGCTGTGGGGCTCCAATGGCTGTCACTTCGGGCTGCCGCTGTGCGAGCTAGCCAGCCAGCTAGCTGTCCGGCCGGGCATCCGTCTCACCCGCGGGGATACCCGGGCGCTTTGGCGTGTGCATCGCCCCTGCCCTGGGGAGGCCGCCGGGCTGTGACTCGCTACCGGCTTGGATGTCTTAGGCTGCTTCTGTCGGACCGCTAGTGATAAGCCCGACCCGGGAGACGGCTCGGTACTAACAGCGAGTAACAGCGCCGCTTCGGTTACTGCAGGTCAGTTTAGTCCCCCGCGCGCGTTCTGATGTTTCGGAACCACGCCGGTGCCGGATCGCGCCAAGACGGGCTCCGTGTGTCTCCTTACACCGGTAGTTAGAGATGATCCGGCCGGGGATAAGGAGAACAGCCTGACACCACGTGTAATATTCCTATTAAAGGCATTGTGGTGGTGATCAGTGCGAAGCCGGCGTGGGCGATCAGCCCCATCTGCCCTGGCAGCTCTCCCCATGTGCTGCCGACATCCGTCCCCAAAAGGCGGCAAACTTTCGCGTTGCTATTTCGGGGAAATCGTTGTACAGAAGCCGGTGGGGGAGAGACGGATGCTGGCGTGCGTCTGGCGCGGCGTGCTCCGGTAATCGGGGCAGCGGAGGGACGACGGGCGGGCGGGCGGGCTGGCTGACAGGCGCCCCCGGTACCTGGCCGCCGGCCCACGCCGGTGCCGTTCCTCAGCACTGACTGGATGCTCGGCTCCTGTCCTGGGCCGTTTTACAGCCGCAGAGCCGAGCGCCGATTCCGGGGAAGCAGCATGAGCTCGAAGGGGGGAGGCACGGCCCTGTCCCGCCGGAACTACCGCCTGGCCGCGGACTCCGATAAGCCCCGAGTGACGGGTGAGTGGCGGCTGGACGTGTCCCGACTGCTTTGGCAGCCCGTTCCTGTAGAATTGCATTTGGTGTCTGTCTAACCAGTTCAATCGATTTCCCTTTCAGCCCATTCCTCGGATTTTGTGCTTTATTTATCTGATAAACCCCAGTTGGCTGGAACCATCCCCTCACTGTATTAATAGCCGCTATTCAGTATTTACAGTGCAAGGAATTATTGACTGTGTCGTTCATCACTTTATTTAGACACTGCGTTCTTGAACACTTAAAAAAGTAATTTAGCACGTATTTTGGCTGATGACACGTGAGGAGATTTTGAAGTTTTCTTTTACATTGTCCCACCAAAAACATCCCTTTTCCTTAACATCTCCCGTTAATCACAGGAGACATGTGATATAAATAGATTTTGTTTACAAATCCCAAGTAGTTGCCTTAAAAATAATGAAATAAAATGTCAGATTTTATGGGTGATATCTGTATACAAACAACAACTTGGAGAGAGTCCATTCATTTGGATTTTTTTCTACAAAAAATTTGAACTAGTTTGAAAATCTTATCACTTATGCCTGCAGGTTTACCTCTTACCTCATCAGAGTTTTATGCCCCCTCCGGGAATAATAATACAGACGATTTTGTGACGTTTCTGTAACCTTCGTGGGTACGGAGGTAGTTATTGCTCTTTGAAAATAACTTAAGCCACCCCCCAAAACACACACATATATACATTAATCATCGAGACTGGTAGCTTTAAATATGTCAGCGAATGCACAAAAAATTAAAACATTCAGGTCTTCTTGATCTTTTTAGGAGTCTGTGCTTTGGCAGAGTGATTGGTGGAGCTGGTGGCTTTAGTGGGCATGATTAGAGGAGAGCCAGGGTCAGAGGGCCACCGGCTGCTCTCTGCATAGGCTTTGGGAAGCTGCCTTAATGTGTGGGCTTACCCGGGCCGAAAGCCCCGGGGCCACAGCTAACCTTTTTCAATAAAAGTTTAACCCCCACCTCAGTTGACTACTGCACATCTTATTTTCATACAACTTTCTGTCAGCTGAGCTAGTCCAGGGGCCCTTTGACCTTGTTAATGTGCCGCTGTGTCTGAGTTTTCTGTTTTTCTAGGTATCGTCCACGAGAAGCTGCTCAGTGACTACCTGCACCACGTCTTCCCTCCTTCCGGCAAACAGAGCCTGCCTTCAGCTTCTCTTCGGTAGGCTTTGAGATCCTGCCTGGGGGTTTTGCTTAAAGTGAGGCACGTTTGTAGCCATTGCTATAGCTGGCTGCTTTACCTTGTGTAGCGGAGACCTTCCTCGGACTTAAAGCCACAACCTTCAGCTTCTGAGTCGGTTTCCTTGATCATCACGCCTCTCCGCTCATGTGGGGCTCTTTCTCCAGAACGTGTGGAGGCACCGTGTGGACCAAAACGGTCCCTTCCTCCTGCTAAAGCTGTCATAATTAGGATTTTTTTACGCACTTTGGCTTTTGCAGGAAGGCAATTCGTTTAACTTCATAGTGCCTATAATCCGGCTTTTAATATTATTGCATCATTTCATGAATTTCTTTGAGGGAGAAATGGTTGAAGTTTCAATGCATTGGGCCCTGATGTCACCCTGATACCATGCAACAGAGAGCAAGAACTTTCTGTAGTGCCATCTCTGGTTTCCCCGGGAGATCTATAGATAGAATATGATAGGTTCACAAGGAAATCTGAGAGTAAAAAATAGAATAGCTTAGTGGAGGGGATCGTGGTTTACTGTGCCCTACACGGAGGCTGAATTTCATTCTAGCTTGCAGGGTCACACTCACCAAATGGATCCGTCTAACCCACCATGACTCGCATAGCTTTATTGTAACATCTAACCATGTTTTATGTTGCTAAACATAATGGACACTCTTTCATTATGTATGAAAACACAGTTATTCAGTATAAGCTACACCTCGCAACATTTGACATGTATTTACCATGTCTTGCATTTAATGTGTATAGTAATGTGTATGGTAACTGGTTTGTTTTGCAAGGCCTTCTGCTTATTGGAATACAGTCAGTCTGAAAGGCATTCCCCTCATTGGCCAGGATCTGAATAGTGATTGCGACGACAGGTCTTCGTCATTTTTGATTGGCTGTCCCGGGCATGTTTATACCTGATGGGGTTGGGCTGGTCTTCCTGCAGGAAACCGCTCACCTTTCAGGACCTTCCGGCTCACCTGGAGAAGCTGCTGTCTGAGGGGGTGCCGTTGGAGGATGGCAGAGGTCAGAACCCACCCCAATATTTTCCTCCGCCTCCCAAGTGGTGTCGCATTGCCTGTGTCAGGAAGTCTCTTTGTTCATCTTCAGCTTAATTAAGCAACCTGTAGTTCGCTGGCACGCACACTGACTGAATCGCACTGCTCTTGAGATGAGGATGGTGTAGCTGAAGGTTTTTCATGCTGCCAAGAACATCGCTTGTTCCCCGGTGCTTGCTGATCGGAGATGGGGAGTTCCTCAAGGGCCTGTTTAGTGTCAGTGTGACGCCTTGTGATTCTTGCACATCCCACTGTGAAATGCAGCCTCCGGCCATCTGTGGTATTCTTTCATAAATAGCGAGGAGACAATTAAATGTCGTCATTGTTTTAGTGCAGTTGGTTTAGGAATGCCGGACCTTCTGTTGTGGATAGTACCATGCAAGTTCAGAGTCATTTATCTATGTTTACAAATAATCTTTCTGTTAATAATTTTATCACAATTGCGGGGGCAGAAGTCTGTTGGAATAGGTCTGTGATATCTTGGAATAGTTCCACGGTGTCTGTTTGATTCATTGCCCAGACGTTTGACATTTGTCCCATCTTTGCCCCAGATATGCCTATGGACGGCCGTCTTGGCCCTCCCACTGTCGTCTTGGATCACACCACTGGCTTTGAGGGGCTCCTCTTTGTGGACGATGACCTTCTAGGGGTAAGGTGCTTGCCTAGAGCTATGGTTTCTATATGCATCAGGTCTTTGCTCTTCTGGCATATGCCAAGGCTCGTAACTGACAGGAGTGAAGATCCAAAGCCCGGCGGGGCATTCTTCTAGAGCCCGGCTAATTTGCCACTTCCTTCTGTTTTACGTTTGTATTGCTTGGGGTTGATAAGATTATTTATGTAGCTGCAGAATGCTAACTACTGTGTTTGTCAGCTTAATTCTACATACTATGGAAGGACCTCTTACAACATGTGTTGGTTGTCCTTTTTTATTTCTATTTCTTTACTTCTGTTTACTTCCTGACATAATTTATTGTTTCTATTAAGGTCATTGGCCACAGCAACTTCAGCTCCATAAGGGCCACTACCTGTGTCTTCAAGGGTAAATTACTTGGAAATGCTCGCAAATCGAATGTGTAGAAGTGTGCATTGACTACAGTCACCCTGATTTCTTTTCTCTATGGCCAGGAAAGTGGATCTACGAGGTCCTCATCTCTTCGCAGGGTCTGATGCAGATAGGTTGGTGCACTTTGGATTGCAGGTTCAACCAGGAGGTGAGGGTGGTCCCCAGTCGCCAGGCCCGACCCGATCTCTGGATTCCTGAATAGCTTTATATTCTCCATCCTCTCTTCCCCTGCTTCACACTCTTACCAGGAAGGTGTCGGAGACACGCCGGACTCGTACGCCTACGACGGGAACAGGGTGCGCAAGTGGAACGTCACCACCACTAACTATGGCAAGGTGAGTGTGGATAGAAGGATTCAGGGGTTTTTACTGAAGCGACGTCTTTTAAGGAGCGTGCATTCCCTGCAGATCCTTAATGAAATGGTTTGTTTTATTGGTGTCGCAGAGAAAAGTCACCTGAAACCGTATCGGAGTTGGTTGTTGCTACATGTTAATGTCACCTCTCCTTAAGATCTTTGTTTCTTTAAATGAAGACACACATTAATGAGATTTTCTGAATTAGATTATTGTCCCTTTCCGCTTTATGTATATGGTCTTACCCAGTGCTTTCCTTCTCCCTAGTCCTGGGCAGCTGGGGACATCGTAAGCTGTCTGATAGACCTGGATGATGGGACCATCACGTTTTACCTGTGAGTTGACTCCTGAATCGAGCCCCTGCTCTTTGTCGATGTGTCTTCACGTCTCTCTGTGTCCCGTTAGGAACGGGCAGTCCCTTGGCATCGCCTTCAGTAACATTAAGATGGGTCCAGGCATCGCCTACTTCCCAGCCATTAGCCTCTCATTCAAAGAATCGGTAGCATTCAACTTTGGCAGTCGTCCACTCAGATATCCTTTTAAAGTTACGGCATTCTTCAGAAGTTCATAAGCCTACCCTACGGAACTGTGTTGTCGCTTTTAGGCAGACCTAACCTTTTATTGGGTTTTTTTGAAGCCTCAGAAGCTGCTGTGTTTCGCTGAGAAAATCACTTTGAGTCTCTAACCCGGTGTTTGTTAACCCAGTCCTCGGGGACACCCCAGACAGTTGACATGTTTGCTCCCTCTTAGCTGCTAGCACACTTGAACCAAATAATCAAGGACAAATCAAACAATTAAGGACACCGAATACCGGGTTCAGGTATGTGGGGAGCTTGCAAGGGACTGGATGGAGGAATACTGTTCTGACCAGGACCCGTTACATGTCAGTTCCTGTTTTCAATGATAATTTCTAGTAGTTGCTGCTTTCAAGTCTGGATCCTGTCCTGTCCTGGTGGACCAGCTGGCGGTTTGGATGCTTTAATGAGACACTTGTTTTAAAGCTCCTTAACTCTGCTTTCATCCACATACCCTGTGGAAGGCTACTCTCCCCTGCAAAATCCACCTACTGGTGACCTCTTCAAGGCTAACAGGCTACTGGACTACATCAAGATCGTTTTATCTACCTGGATCGACACACAGGTGCATCCGTCAATGCCATCAGCGTAGCTGGCATTACTGTTTTTGTTGGGGTCGAGTTTTGAGAAAGCTCTTAATGACATGCTTTGAGATTACGGCTTCATGTGTTTTTGGTGAG
Organism: Petrocephalus sullivani; assembly: GCA_026780845.1. Lineage (NCBI taxonomy): Eukaryota > Metazoa > Chordata > Actinopteri > Osteoglossiformes > Mormyridae > Petrocephalus > Petrocephalus sullivani. Next base: position 4,658,573 of record JAODKM010000118.1, on the reverse strand, counting down.
AAAAACTAAAGTACATTCATATTATTGTACAGGCCGTCTTTTCTGTTGTTTCCTTGCGATTTAAGAATCGTTAATTAAGTAACAGTCAGAGTCCCCTGGAAAATGGAAATGAAGGAGTGAGTGCCGGAGGTCTGCGGGCTTCTTCAAATGGTCTAGAAGTTAATCTGTAAATCTGGGTGTTTTTTTTTTTTTTCCTGTCTCCAAAATTTCTTCTGGTTTGACTCCCTGCAAGGAAGGGAAGCTGGTGGAGAAGGATCGCTCCTACTGGCAGCTGCAGGGGGAGCCCACGGTCTTGGTCACGTTGGCCCACATCTTCAACTACTTTGCCCCTCTTATGGTCAGCTAAGTGGATTTCTGGGAGGTTTTTTAACGTATCTGTTTGCAAAGCATTACCGCTAGAAGGGTGGAGCAAGAGAACATCTATAGTTAGCTGCTTAGCCAAAGGTTTTTTGTTAATTATTATTTTTTTAATCAAAAGTCCCATTGTACTGATTATTATACTGAATTGGTTGTACCCCACCAGAGTTTACTAGCAGGGTTTGTTCTGGCCTAGAATGGTCAACTTATGTGTTCTCAACCACAAAGTTCCTTCATGTCCAGAAAAATATGTACTTATTATAAACAAACATGAGCCATTAATTAAATAAGCTAGTTGGCAGATAAATATACTGATATACCAGTATTTAATCCAACGGTTGACCAAGATCTTCAGTAATTTCACTTTTCTGCTTCCTGCAGTCATGAAAGACTTATAAAATCTTAAGATGGATCTTCTGAAATTTTTTTGGAAAGTGAAGTACACCGCAAGTTATGTGTGACAATTCCTCTGTACTTGTTAGCTCAAACAATATGCCCATCAAAGTGCTTTAAAGCAATACAAATAGTTGTTTCAGTAGACATTATTTCTGGCTATGTATTATTTGTTATTGGCAAGTGTGTACTTCATGCTTTTATCCCTCGTGTAGCTGCTGAGCATGGTGATGAGTAGGTTTCTTTCTGCAGTGTAAGGTTTACCTTGTGGAGGACGTTCTCATGAACTTCCTGCTCAGCATCCTGGAAGGAGGCGGTTCTGTGGAAGAGCATCCCCTAATCCAGCAGCTCCTGGACCTCTTCTGGCTTCTCATGGAGGTTTGGATGTTGATGTGTTGTTCTGCTTTGTGGGGCCATGTTGACTGTCTGCAACCAAAACACTTTGACTGCTTCTCAGCTCATTCAGGCTTCCATGTCTGGCATGTATTATCTATATACTGGGGAAGGTAGGCCTAGACACTTGAATTTTTTAATTTGTTCTCCTCTTCATATCTGCCTTTTGTTTTTTTTTGTTTTGTTCCAATTAATACAGCATGACTTAACTGCTGTTGTGCTTCCATATAATTCTGTTCTTAAGTTGTTAATCCACTTGTAAGAGCTAAGCCATGCTAGGAGGAACTCTAAATAAAAATGAACTGGACTAAACATAACACTTTGCATGTATTAAGCTCTGCGGTGTCCTCCCAACAGGACTATGAGGTGCACGAGTGTCTGAAGCAGCTGATGATGTCTTTGCTGAGGGCCTATAGGTTTTCCCCCATCATCCCAGATCTGGGCTTCCAGGTGAGAGTGGCTGTTGAGGGCTTGGCGTCGTAGCGGGTGACACAATGGACACCCACACGATTTCAATGGATTGTATGCTTGTGTGGGAACTGGTTACTGAGAAATGTCGTCTGTGTAGGCGTCTCCTGTCTGATCAGGATCAGGATCAGCTTTATGGAATTTACTTCTGGCTGCTTGAGACTCCCTAGTACACAGACAATAAATAACAGTATATAAACAATAACAATAGCCAAACAATATATTACACTACACAAGAAATAAAAAATTTGAAATATACACACATGGGTGATCTTGATGATGATCTTTCTTACGAAATAGGGAAGCAGGCAGGGAGCATTGATGTATTTCTTGACACAATGTGACTTGATCCACATTGGGCATTTTTGGTTTGTTTGACCCAACAATAACTGGCAAGCTTAAACCAGGAAGTGAGTTAGACCAATAGCTGTTTGTGAACACATGATGATCCCGCTCTCCTGTGGGTTTTGGAGGCTCATTTCTCCAATTCGTTCTCTCCCGGGATTTCTTATTGCACCAATTTCGATGGCTGGGCACTCTTCAGAGTCACATGTGGGATTAAAAAAAATAGAATTTTTTTTTTAGAACATATATATGTATTAATGAGGACTTACAGGTTCGTCAACCATCAGTTCAAAGTTAAAAATGGAATATGGTTATTCTGAGTGATGAAGGCTATTTTTGTGTAGTTTCTGTTTTTTTTTGTGTTACCAGGCAGATTTTTACATTACAGTCTTGTGTTTATGGGTAACCTTTGTATGAAGGACTGGTCTGGACCGCATATGAGTTTATGGTGAATGGGATTGAGTGCTAGATAATGGATTGGTGCCCCACACTGAACCATGACAAAATCACATCAAGTCTGAGCTCAACCCCTGATCATTAGTAACAGGGTCGTATTCCACCCAGATGCTAACTGAATCTGAGATAAAGTGCTTTTTTTTTTTTTAGATATTTATGAAATGTTACAGTTGAAGTTTATCATAAATTCTTTCTCCTTTTGAAACTGCAGATCCACTATTTGCGCTTGACAACAGCTATTCTTTGCCACGAAAAATCCCGCAAGTACCTCCTCAGCAATGTTTTATATCCTTTTTTTTGTAACCTGACCTGTTTTGAAGGTGTTTTAAAAGGCTGTATAACCTGATTTATTGGTGTAACATGTATGTACCTTCTGTATATGGACTTAGTTTACACATTCTCTCAAGTGTAATGTGATAATACCTTGTATAGTGTTTAGTCATTTTTCTGATCAATAAGCTACAGTTCTCTTGGCTTGCAAAGGAAAATATTAATATATGGTTAAAGATTAATGGGGGTGGTTCCAATGCAGGGATTTTAAAGACACCAGTGAAAAAGTAATAGGCAGAATAGAATCAGAATAAAATCGTAGAATTGCTCAGACTAAGACATTAAGCTCGCTGTACACACCTACATCTGTGTGTGGTCTCCTGTGTTCTCCTGCAATTCAATGTCACTTTGCTATTGTTCGCTGGCGCCACCCGGTGGCTATTACCCTTAACAGACTCACGTTTGATGTCCTTCGCTCTGTGGTCTTCTTCTACATCAAGACCCCGTTGCGGGTGAAGGAGGCGGGTCTGGAGGAGCTCATCCCCACCACTTGGTGGCCCACACGTTTTGACAAGGAGGTAGAGTTTATGGTACTGTCATATAATATTTAGCGTAGCATAGCATAATGTAGTATAGAAGAGTATGATGTACTATTGTTACAGTCATTGAAATATGGCTCCATATGTGATGGCTCAGTTCCTGAGTATTTATAACCTAGACTGTAATCAACCCTGGTTGCCCAAGAGGTTCGCACGCATGGTCCTTGGGGGATCATATGCAATTCGTCTTTTTGTTTCAACTGACATTTTAATTAATCTTGGATGACCGAGTTTTCTAATCAGGAACCTGTTTGCATTTGTTAGCTTTTTAAAATGCATTTTGGAAGTGTATATCTACTATCTATTCCTACCACAATACTTAAAGAAAAAATACACTCATGATACTGACACTCATAGGTACGGAACAGATAACTGAACAGAACAATTGATCATATTAAATATGTATGGATTTCCTAATAGAACAGGATAGCAGGGTAACTGTAACATCATGTTCTCTGTTTTCAGAGAATTTGGATTTCCATTAATCTGTAGGGGTAGGTATAAAATAAGAACAGAAAACTTGTTTTTTCCCCATTTATCTATGGGGTTATGGGGATACAAACCCGCAGCATTCAGGTTGCAAGTCCACTTTATGACCTGCCAGGCTTCAGTTTGCAATAAATCATTACCTTCCAATCCTGGTCCTCTGCAACCCCAATGATATTTGATCCAGGCTTCCCAGAATGTGCCGCATGGAGCGCAGGTGCATCTAAATTGTGTGACACATTAATTTAATATCCATAGGAAGCCTAATTACATTTTGGGCTCCGCTAGACTCAGAGCCCTGATAATCATTCTGAATCTTACATTTTTGGGCATGTGTTTTTCACGTAGTGGTTCAAGCTTAAAAAATGCTCACAGGTTTACCTGTAGCAGCTGTCTAACTGCTCTGCATGAGAATGCTGTTAGCCATGGGGGAGGAAATGAGGTTTTAAACCCCCTCCTGGTGTCTGCTGTTAGTCATGGCCTGATGAGATCAACAGCACGCCATAATCCTGGCCCAGCGCAGACAAGGCTTGTTCAGTCAACCACTTGGTGTATTAACAGTTGGACTCCCGGCATGGGGGTGGCAAAAACATTACTTACATTTACTTATTTAGCAATGATATATACTAAATGATATATCTTGTTTTTATATGTGTGCAGCATTAGCTGTTATTAGTTATCATAATTTATAGTTATAACTGAAGGTAGCTTAGCAGCTATCGAGGCTAACATCCCCATTTCACTGATGATTTTGTCAATTACTACTGATTAAGGGTAACATTATATATTAAGTTATGGTTATCAAGGGCTTCATAATTACAGTTTTCTGCACTTCTACCATGTTAATACTGCTGATTAAAATAACAGTTTACAGCTCTCCTCGGGTCACATGGGTCAATGTGAATTTACTACCAAATTTATGGCAAAATTGCTTTAATTATTTGTGGTAAAGTATCTGTATTATTATGTGTGCTTTTTATGTGCTGCATTTGCAAATAACACTCAAACAAAAAGTGTTTTTTTTTCAGATTTCATCTCCCTCATGTTGAATCACTTAAAATATCATCATTATGATATGCAGTTTAACCATTAAAACCAACGAGTTGTTCATTTTAAGAGACCTGTCTTTTTTATTTTTTGAATAGTTAATATTGCAGTTTAATAAGACAAACGTATTTCTTATCCTATTAGTCGAGGGAATAATTGATAGAATACTTGATTACTAAAATTATCGATAGCTGTAGCCCTAGTCCAAAGCATTGTTCATATGGGGATCATTGAGTAGGGTCACCTCTCTGGAAGAAGTTGGGTTTAGAGCCACTGGTGATATGATTCCTCTGCACAGTCATGGGATTTGAACCCATTAAGTCAGTGTTTCCCGGAAACAGTGTTTCCCACATTTTTGCTCCCTTCCAGCTCCCTGTCAGGCAGTCCACATTTTTACTCCCTTCCAGCTCCCTGTGAGGCAGTCCACAATTTTTGCTCCCTTCTAGCTCCCTGCCAGACAGTCCACATTTTTGTTCCCTTCCAGTTCCCTGTCAGGCAGTCCACATTTGTGCTCCCTTCCGGCTCCCTGCCAGACAGTCCACATTTTTGTTCCCTTCCAGTTCCCTGCCAGCCGGTCCACATTTTTGTTCCTTTCCAGTTCCCTGCCAGGCAGTCCACATTTTTGCTCCCTTCCAGCTCCCTGTCAGGCAGTCCACATTTTTGCTCCCTTCCAGCTCCCTGTCAGGCAGTCCACATTTTTGCTCCCTTCCAGCTCCCTGCCAGGCAGTCCACATTTTTGCTCCCTTCCAGCTCCCTGCCAGACAGTCCACATTTTTCCTCTGGAGATGGGAGGGTATAAAACCATAGACTGTCTGGGTGAAACCTGAGGACTGGATTAGGAAACACTGCATTACGTTATGGGCTCAGACCTCTAAACCACTGAGCCGCTCACTGTCCGGCACAATAAATGGTAATGGGGGAACCTGAGTGGGGAATAACGCCGCTCTCCCCTTTCTTTGGCTCCACAGGGAAAGGATGAGCGGGAGCCTCGGGACGAAAGCGCGGAGGAACGGCTGAGGCGTCGGGCGTATGAGAGAGGCTGCCTGAGGTTAAAGAAGAGGATCGAGGGTAAGTGCTGGCCTTCGCCCCCTCTGCCCCCGGGAGCATGATCTGTCGCATGCACAGAATCTGTTTAATACATCTCTGTCTGCCTGGCCCAGTGGTGGAAGAGCTACAGATACAGATTCTGAAGCTGATGCTGAACAACAAGGACAAGGGGACGGTACGTGTCCGTCCACAGCGGCCCGCTCGGCCGCGAGGCACGCATGCTCAGTTTATACTATGAAATATCTTCTTGAGTCCATGTCATTTATGTAAAAACTATATACAATATTTGATTGCTATGAGTATACCTCAAAGCATGTATATTCATCAAATTATCTGAATGTTTAAATGGCCAAAATATTCAAACAACCTAAATGGCACGTGGAAGAGGCCTCTTTAGTATGTACACCCAGGGGCATACATACTAATTCTGGCCCTTGGAGAGGTCACCCTGGGTCACCGTGGTACATATTGCTCCCCGTTAGATTTTCAGGCTCCTATAAAGTGCTGGATCCCCTGAATCTGTCGGGGCATCCACGCCCCTTTGTACGCCTAGCTTTGGCGCAGGAACACTTTTGCCTCCAGAACTACAAGCATTGTGTTGTGTGGTCTGTACCCCACCTGTTATTTTTGCACTTACTCCTGTTAGCTATAATGAGTCTGGGCGTTCTCCTCTCACCGGTGTTTTCAGACATGAAAGCGGCATGCTCTGTAAACTCCACACACGGCAGTTTGAAAATCCTAGGAGGGCAGCTGGTTCTAAGATGCTGGAACCAACATATCTGGCACCAACTGTCACTTTGATCATGTAGTTCAGGGGTGTCAAACTCCAGTTCTGGAGGGCCGGTGCCCTGTGTAGTTTAGTTCTTTCCCTAGTCCACCACAAATGATTACTCTGTGAGGGCGTGGTTGCACCCCCTGGCTGCGCCCCAGGGGCCCGCTGGGGACATGGTGGGGCGTGGCCTCCTGCATATGCAGCGCGGGTGCGAAGGTTAGCTCTGTCTCACTCCGTTTCCAAGATAGCCGGAAAAAACGTATAACATTTTCTTTTATATTTTTCATCTTGCTCAGGACTATCAGGCTTTTCCATAGTATCTCTGTGGACTTGGAACAGCTCCTCGTAACACATTCCTTGCCAGATATTTGCTAGAATGTGCGGGATCACTGCAACAGGATGGCACCTAGTTTTTGGAACTTCAGCTCTTTGATGAAGGCCTCCAGACTTTGTTGTATTCATAATTCATTCAGGTTTCATGATTAAAGAGTTAGTCATAAGTATAGTATGCCAATCCAGTATGTGAAAAAGTTACCCTGCATGCCCTGCTGGATGCTGGTAAATGTAAATTAAATGCAAAACACAAATGTAAATTGAGGTGCATACAGTAAGACAATGAATTTAATTGCACTGTGGCTCACTGTGCTAAGTCAGTGATTATCGGTTTGAGCCTCGGCAGAGTCACATGTCCAGGGGGAGCCCTTAAGTGCCAGCTTCAGGGACATTACATGCTGGCTGACGTTATGCTGTGACCCCCAAGCTTGCTTTCTTGCTCATGTGTCTGTGTTTCCTGTAGAGCAGGATGGGGTCGGCAAAAAGGGAATTTCCCAAGTGGGATTAATAAGGTATTTCTGTTCTTTTCCACTCTGTTGTATTCTATTATGAATACACACTGGCACAGTGCAGTGTAAGAGGTAGTGCAGTGTAAGAGGTAGTGCAGTGTAAACCAGAGATCGGATAAGATTCACTGACCCTTCAATGATGGGGAGCAGTTTAGAGGCTCACCAACTTTTGGGCGCTGCTAATATATAACATTTTCAGTGATGTTAGCATGCCCAGGGGGGTTGGGCAGCCTGTTGACCTTGGACCCCCAGAGGTTTTTTTTCTCCCAATTAACTTTCTTTCTTGCATTTCTTTGTCTTTCATTTTCTCTGTTTTGCTTTGTTTTGTATATGGTAATGTATCCCAACACATCCATTTAAAGCACCCTGGGACAACTCATGGGCGCTATATAAAAATAAATTAAATTGAATTGAATATTAAATAAAACGTGCTAGACAGTAGTATTGTAGTATTGGTAAAAATGGTCAGCCTTGCCTTTTTGCTCTAGGGGGAAGCTTCACGGTATATATTCCTGAACAAATTCCGGAAGTTCCTGCAGGAGAATGCCAGCAACAGAGGGGTGAGGATTCGGAATTCTCTCTCCCTGTGCACCTCTGTACTGCTAAGCCTACTTAAATGATGGATGGGGGGATGCGGTTCTGTGGTCTTTGCATCAGCTCACCCCCGCGTGGGCGTGCCTAACTGATCTGGTGATCTTCAGAACCCCACAGTGCTGTGCCCCCCCGAGTACATGGTGTGCTTCCTGCACCGGCTGATCACCGCTGTCAGGAGCTGCTGGGACGAGAGCAAGAGGAAGGTTGCGGGTAGCATCTCCAGCGAAGGTACGGCCCATTAAAGCCAGTCCATTACTGGGAGGGGGTGACCTTGTGACAGGACTGCAGCTTCGCACCGTGCATCATTTACTTTAATGGTGATCTAAAAGCCTTTTGAAAAACACTCGTGGTGTACATTGGAAAATTATTATTATTACCATTATCATAATAAAGCACTCAAGGAGGAAATGAAAACTATTTCCTGTTAAAGTGACAGGTTGAAATCACACACTGCTGCAGATAAATGTTCCACCGGAAGTTTCTCTGTAATCACAGTGGGCAGGTAATAGATGTAAATTCAGGCCTTAATTGGTGTTTGATTACTCAAGTGACACTCATATCACCTGACTGAAATGACTTTAAAATTCCATGTGATTTATAGTGGCCATGTTGAAAAGGAATTGTATATAACCGGAATTGATTTGAATTGAGCCGAATCTTTTTAGGCACAAAGTATTTAATGCACTTTTGAAGGCTGGGTTCTGAGGTAATGTAATTTTTCCCTCCTATCTGTTCCTTTTTCTGACTGTTAGAGGGTTATGTTCCTCCACAACTGTTCTACAACGGGAAAGTGGATTATTTTGACCTTCAGCGCTTGGGAGGCCTGCTCTCTCACCTAAAGAAAACCCTGAAAGGTTTGTTCCTTTTTTTGAGTCGAATGGAAAGACTGAAATTAAAGCATACATTGTACACTTCGTATCAGAAAGAGTGGGTGGATTAATGGCTAGATTTACATTTTAACTACAAGCATTGTGTTAATAAATTTGGAATAGGAATGATAAAGATATTACCGGCATTATTCAAGGCGAGTGCCCAGTAACATTTACATTTAGCATCTTAATGAAGTATTTAAAACATAGCTGGATAAAAAGACGGGTTGGCCTGCAGAACATGGGCACCTTACCTGGGGCTTGTGGGGGGAAAGTGAAGTGAAGTGAAGTACCTGGAGAAAACTTATGTAAACATGGGGAGAAACTCTAAATTGCTAAATGTATTCCTATGGTTATGGGGACTCTCCATTCATTCCTATGTCATGACCCTAACTCCATTCCACTGTGAAATCCTTACCCAACCCTAACCATAAGTAATGACAAAATACCAGGCATTTTTAGCTTTTTTATTGCATTCACAGACTTTTGTATAGTTGGGGTTATCCTTGTGGGGAGATGTAACAGGTTTTATCACACTGTAAAAATTACTCTCTCTTTCATGCGCACATACACACACGCACACACACGCACACACACACTCACTCACTCACTCACTCACTCACTCATTCACTGAAATACAGCTGAATTCAAACCCCCACTCTGGAGGTGAGAGGCAGATCGTGGACCCACGCATAACATGTATTCCTATCTTTATGGGGACACTCCATTCATTCCTATGGGCATAACCCTGATCCTAACTATGACACCCTTAA
>JAODKM010000118.1:4622709-4638436 GCA_026780845.1 Petrocephalus sullivani | reverse complement strand
CGCGCCTCTCTCCCCTGCACCGTGCCTACCTTTGCGAAAAACGCCCTCTCCCCAGGGCCCACCCCCGTTTCCCTACGGGGGAAAAGGGGGATCTACGCCCCCCCCCCCCCCCCACTAAAGATAACATGTTCCACGCCGTCTGAAAATTTATTAAAAACGGGACACCACATTTTATTTTACAACAGGGAAGATCTTGTAAAATACCAGATAGGTGGCAGCTTAGCTGGTCTGGGTCTCAAAGGCCCAGATCACAAGATGGTTTTATCCAGCCCATGATGTTTTTGTTGTGCTCAATTACGGTTTTTTATACACATAAACTGATTGCTGGACTAAGTAAAAAAAAAAAAATGCAAATCAAATCACAATCGCAATATCTGTCAGATAAATCACAATTAGATTCTTTCTTAAAATCGTTCAGCCCTAATTCATGAACATATCTGTACATTTGTAGATTGGGTGGGTGGGCATGTGACCGGGGTGTGCCCCAGTAAAGCTTTACCTCTAGCAGTGTTCCTGGAGCGAGCGTTTACCGATTTGACTGAAGCAATATGAATTTTTAGAGTAGTGTGGAACGGCTTTGTGCGAATTAGAGCGGAGGAACGGGCGGAGCCAACAGCTTCGTGGGCGAGGAGCGGTATGGAGCGGAGCGGCTTAATGCGAATTATAGCGAAGGAGCGGTATGGAGCGGAGCGGCTTAGTGCGAATTAGAGCGGAGGAGTGGGCGGAGCCAACAGCCTCGTGAGCGAGGAGCGGTATGGAGCGGAGCGGCTTAGTGCGAATTAGAGCGGAGGAGCGGGCGGAGCCAACAGCGTCGTGAGCGCGGAGCGGTATGGAGCGGAGCAGCTTAGTGCGAATTAGAGCGGAGGAGCGGAAATTCTCATCTCTCCGCTCCGCTCCGCTCACATGCTCTGTTTTCAATTCTTTATTAAGTCTGCCCAGCAGAACCAGCTTTGTTTTCGACAGAATAAAAAAACAATGCTAGTTTCACCATTAGCGTTACGACTCCTGCTTTAATTCTCAATTATAAAACGGCTGCTTGTCCTTCTAGCTTGTCCGGCAGGAAAACCTAATGTCACCAGAATGATAAATAAGCTGTAAACTTTATAAATAACTATCTCTACCGAGATGGATATCACCACTGGTGATGGAGGCCTGAAACTGGTGATTTGTGTCACCTAGAAAAATAATTCCCTGCCTTTTCAAGTTCTCAAATCATCTGTATCTTCAAGACACGGTTCCTAAGTCCGCTACGATGGAAAGGTGTGAGATCTGCTGTGAAATCCTCTCAACCTTTTCCTATTGCTGTGAGGGCCTTGTCCTTTAAAGGAAGGTGTAATTTTCCTTTGGTTGGTGCCTGCTGCCCTTGTCTTAGGGAGGGGGAGGTTTAACTCCAAGGGGACTTGCTCATTTGTCTCTGACGTGGCTTTTTTCTGACCTCATATCATCTCTGGATGGTCTCGTGGGAGACAGTTTTGTAATTTCACAATAGATGAGGCAAATCCTGTACTTAACGTTTGAGAAATGTCAAAGGGAGCAAGAAACTTGATTTAGGGGACGCATAAGTAGATGGACAACTTAGGCCGGCACCATTGCCTTCCACCTGCAGGGTTGGGTGTATGAATCCTTGCTTTGCACTGAATGTGGAGTTTGCGTATTCACTGTTTTAAGGGTTTCTTTCACTTCCCCTGGCTCACAGACTTGCAGATAGGCTGACTGCTATCTCTGCCCCACCCGTAGTGTGTATTGGTGTGTGTGATTGTACATCCTGTGATTAACCGATATTCAAGGTGCACCCGTGCTCCCTCCTTAGGAAAACCTATAACAAAAGCTAGTTTATGCGTCTGGTTGTCTAAGGAGTTCTAATATGTGGTATCTTGTTTGATTAAACTCCTGCATTAATGTGGTGTTTTCAAAGTCTGAATGAGGACTTGTTCTTGCCGGTCTACTGCTGCTGCCTTAATGTGGTAGGAGGAACATTAGCCTGAAGCCATCCTCCTTGTATAGTTTCCGTGCTTGGAATTAATTATTCCATTTTAGCTCCCCTTTACTGAGGCTGCACCCAAGTCTTTGCAACAGCTGTGATTTTCATATTAAGCTTCCAGCTGATGAAAAATGATTGGTGGAGGTGAGGGTGGGATGGGATGGGAGAGAGGTAGCTGATGTTTTCTGATGTTCTTCAGATGGTCGTTGTCTCTGATGACGTCCGTGAATATGCGGTGGCCCTCAAAGACACAGAGGAGAAAATAGCTCGCTGCCCAAGCAAGGTAAGGAAAACCATGGAGGTTCTCAACTGCCCTCACACCCGCCTGCCCCCATCTGTGAAAAACCCAGGGCTCTTAACCCGTGTCTATTTCAGGCCTTGTAGGCAGTTTTGATGATGCACTTAAATTACCGGCCTTGCTTCTACAGAGGCCAGACATCTTGGAGGAGTTGCACAAGAGCCAGAAGGTCTTCTTAGAAAAGCTGAACCACCTGAGCCGGAGACTTGCTTGGATCAATGCCACCATTTACTCCAAGGTATGTCACTGTCCAGCCTTGGGCTTTGAACAGAGAGATGCGGAGCAAATCTTGGTGCCCCAGAAAAACTGCTCCTTGCCAAAGTTAAGAGCGTCCAAATATTTCCCTGCCAAAGTCAACGAAATCCAAGGCATCTCCCTGCCAAAGTCAACAAAATCTGAGGCATCTCCCTGCCAAAGTCAACGAAATCCAAGGCATCTCCCTGCCAAAGTCAATGGAATCCAAGGCATCTCTGTGCCAAAGTCAAGTAAATCTAAAACGTGTCCCTTTCAAACGATCAAAAGCATTTCCTTGCCTGCTCAAAAAGCCCAACTGTCCCCAAGTCATACTCAGAAATGAGGCTACGTGTGTGCCAGAAACCCTACATTTCACAGCTACACATATTGCATTCTTAAAAATAGGCCTTGTTTGAACTGCTTCTTGTCTGATGAGACACGATGATCGAAAAGCTTGTACATAAGAGATCTTACTTGCTGCTCCTGTTTTCTGTTCTTTTTGAGTTAAGTGGCTCTGCTCCTGGTCACTCATTTCGGTTTGGCCTGCACTACTTGCGTCCTATACTCTGACTCCCCTACCCGGGGCACTTTTCAGGAGAAGATGCTGGACATCTACTGGCTCCTGAGGGTCTGCATCAGGACCACTGAGCATGCAGATAGCACTGGTTCCCTCTTCGCTTTCACCCCCGAGTTCTACCTCAACGTGGCCATGAATAGCTACAGCGCCCTCAAAAACTACTTCAGCCCATTCAACAGCATGGAGGACCTGCCAGGTAACTTAATTTGTCCTGCAAGACCAAGTCAAACAAATATTTTCCTCTTCAGATTCATTGTTCAGGTGCTTTTAGAAAGGAAGTTGTTTTTTAATGAGTTGGTTAAAGTTTTGGTTTTTAACTGGTCGTTTGGATAAATAAATTTACTCAAGTAGATGTATCACCTTGCTCAGACTTGCTCACAGTCTGTTTGTAAGAATTGAATCGACAGTCATCAGTCACTTTGAATGCCATTTTCTTGCATATTCTATTGTAATATAATTTTGTCTCAAGTGTGGTGGTGTTCTGGATAGAAGTCCATGTGCTTATTAAAGGGTGGATATCAAGAGTGCATGGTGGAGTTTCAAATAAATTCCTCCCTGTCTCCTAGGGTATGAGGACACCCTGACGCAGCTCGCCGCAATCCTGGCCAAACACTTTGCAGACCCTCGCATCGTGGGCACAGGTGAGGGGTGCCCGTTGCTGAAAACATACGACCCATTAACAGAATTAGCTTCTGTTCCTCGGATTTGGCAATGATATGACCAGTGGACCAGGGCTATAATGCAGCAATAGGCTAATTACATAGCTTTGTTAGGCCTATTCAGTAAAGAACTACTGTATGTAATTGTAATGCAATACAACTGTAAGTGATTCACATCATATGGATTGTTCTGCTTTGAGTTCCAGCGAACATTCCTGGCTACACAGGAGCGTCTCCCGATCGCTCTTAGCCCCTAATTAATGCTTTATGTATTTCTATTACCTGCAGGGAAAAAAACAGGGGAAAATAATTTAAATCCTGCTGAGAAATGCAGCAGCAATCTGTTAGAAACTAATTTAATGGGGAATGATAACTTAATATAGCCTTGAAATTTTCTATTCATGATACAGGTTAATTTATTCTTCTGTGTAACTGTATAATTACGCCCCTCCCCTATATGTAGCCAAAATATAATAATGAGGTTTATACCGCTCCCAAGATTAAGTTTTACTGTACTGTAATTCATAGCTTTTGTTCATGAGAAAATATAATACTTTTTTGTAATTTTGTAGCATTCGAAAATTTGTGAGGGTTCTGAGTTTTGATGGCGATAAATGGCAGTGTAGTAGATGTGACAAATGGTTTAGTTTTCATTCCAAAAAAAACATTGAATCATCTCTCTGTTGTGCTTTAATTATATGTTACTGTATCATTTTTATTTTGTTTTTAATACTTATATAATGAGATCGTGTATCGTTCTTTTTTAGTGACGTTGTCTGTTTTTTGTACGACTGTCATCCGAGGCCTGCTTCTCGCAGCAGATCAGATATTCGTACTCTCCCATAGGGGAACACGGACGAGTGCTGGCGTTTCTGTCCGCGTGGGGCTCCGTGAGATCACCCAGCCTCTCATTCCCACCTCTGTGCCAGCCAAACCGATACATTTGTAAAAGGAGTGACAAAAAAAAAAGCTGAGGGCCTGTCAGGGTTTTTCTTTCTATTGTCCTCACTTAAGAGCGAAATCGGTTCACACAAATGAAAAAAGAGATCAAACTGCAGTTATGGTTTTTTTTTTGTGTGGTTGGCCGCATTTTATTTTTGATAACAGCAGGACCGGGCAAATCTACTAACCCGGGACATTGGACACACTACGTTATTGTAGGTCATTTTTCCGTTTACAGCCTCCTGTGATTCTGAACATTTCAGCCACTGTGTGCTTTGTGTTCCAGACATCAAAGACTCCCTCATGCAGGCCCTTGCTAGTTACGTGTGTTACCCACAATCCCTCAGGGCAGTGGAGAAGATCCCAGAAGAGCAGTGAGTATCTTGATAAAGGTCTTTAAGATGAAGCAGTAATGGAATATTTGTGCGATATCCCTAAGCCCAATGACTTCAGTTGTTTGGATGGGACATTTTGAAATGTAAATACTTCGTGACCTTCTGTCATAACTTCTTAAAATGATAGATTGTTTACCTGCCTTTGTTTAAATTCCCCTGCATCTGAGATGGAGATGATTTCCAATGCGATGGACATGTTTGAAGTCCTGCCAGGTGCATAAAAAAAAAAAGGTGCAGCACTTTAAAACTGACACGCACATAGGGAAGACACTCGACGTATGGAAACTCGAGATACTTCGTGTTCTCCCAGACATGGTTCTGGCAGCTAATGCTGTGCGCATTATCACGGCTAAATTAGATAAGCAGTGGAAATGGATGGATGGATGGATGGATGGATGGATGGGCGCAGATGTCCGTCTGACGGTCAGATGCTTCAATATCGAGCCTGTAGATACAGGGCAGTGATATCTCAGATTAGCATAACTCTCATGCCTTTCCATGTTCACTGTAGAGCGGCATGCTACGCTATTCCTGCCTGCCATGTGCACGTGTGTAATGAGCCATACCCCTCCTCCAGGCGTGTGGATATGATGAGGAACCTGCTGGCCCCCTATGAGCAGCGGCCCTGGGCTCAGACCAACTGGATCCTGGTGCGGCTATGGAGGGTGAGGGCCACTTCCTGCTTACTGCCAGCCCCGTGATGTCCCCCCTCTCTGCAGATGCCCAGGCTGCCGCCCTTTCAGGCCGCATGCCTCTGAAAGCTCGCTGGATGCTGCAACGTGAAACCTTCCTTTCTGGCATCCCTCCTTTTATTGATTTTTTTCCAAAAGTAATTTAACGATTTTTTTTTTTTTTTTAAAGCATTGTGGCGCCCATTCAAGGTGATCACGATGCCTCTCTCGGTAATGGAAGTGGGAATTTTTAACGTGCAGCAGGTATTAGGTGTTTGGCTGCTTTTAGCAGCTGTTAATGAGGCATGCCATGCATTTGTTTGTGTATATTTTCATCGTTATTATACTGTTTGATTTAGGCATGGTATTCCTTGTGTGGTAGATTGTAACACGATATATAACGTGAATCTGAATAGTATCAGATGTCGGGGGTACTGCCCTGTTCTCACTGGCTCTGTTGTCTGATCTTATGCATTGCCTAACTTCAGTGTTTCAGTGTTTGTGTTTATGGCTGCTTTTCCCTTGTTAATACCCCCCTGTCACCCTTCTCTTTTTCCCAGGGCTGTGGCTTTGGGTACAGGTACACACGACTGCCACACTTGCTGAAGACCAAACCGGAGGATGCCAACCTCCCCAGTCTGCAGAGTGAGTTTCCACCCACTCCCACGGTCCCGCCTCCCCACCTATCTTATTGGTTGACTGTCTTTTTCAGTGACTGAACCCACTGGTGTTTCTTTATCTTGCATGTAAATAGCATTGGTTTGTAACCAATGTGATGCAGGGACAGTTTCTCTTGTCTGTGATCCAAAGAGCAGATTTTTAGTTAGAGAGAGGGATTGTGAGGCTCATTAAATGTCAGCGAACACCAGAGAAGGTCAATGTTGAGATTTCGATGCGATGCTTTTGAAATTGCATTTAAATTGAATGCAAGCCTCCTGTCATTGATGTAACACTACTGTTCGTCTTTGCTGTCCCTAAAGCTGAAGTTTGTGCAGAAAATACGGAAGGTTCGTTTTCAAACGAGTATAAATTCTGTCAGGTGTAAGAGCTTGGCGGGTCAATGGAGGCGAGGCAACGTCTGTAAATGGCGGGCGGTCCTCGTGAGGCTACATCAAGCTTCTGTGATATTCGGGCAAAAACATGAATCAGAATGAACACCTTCAGGCACCTCTGCCATCTGTCTAATATGGACTCAGTGTTACTAACACGTCCCCTTATGGAAGCTGGGGCTGCTGCTTGTTATCTGAAATATTTAGCCTACTGTATCTAAGAGGTTATCCCTCTTGCATTCACCCTACGAGGGTATGATTTGAAAATGAACATACGATGTATGTAAATTGAGCTGTGTGGAATGAAGTAATACTTGGAAGTATTATTCATGTTGAGAGAGCTGGGTAGAAATGGAACTGTGTGCTTTTTCGTGTGAGTTTTGTGAGTCCTTTACCCTGATATGGTGTGACACATGGGGCTGTGTGGTCTGTAGTTGGATAGTTTGGGTTAGGCCTCTCTGCCAGTTTTCGGAAGGTCATTAGTTCAGATCTCCTCCTTGGCCCTTAACCCCCGCAGTGCTCAAGGGGTGCTGGATAAATGGATGACCCAGCGCTCAGACCCAAAGCTGTGCTCTCACCTTTGCTCGGATGTCTCAAAGGAGAGCAAGATGGGATATGTGAACATTAAGAATTCCAATTTACCTGTGCTTGGTAGATAAAGCATCATTCTGAGGCGTTTCAGAGGCCGATTCCTGCTCTGGCTCTGCAGTGATGATTATGCTTCTTGCATGTCACTGGCTTTTCTTATCGAGGAAGACGGTCACGGCTTCTGCACCCCATAACGGGATTATGGGTTCCGTGAAGGACCCTGCCCTTGGTGTGACCTCATTCTCATGCGACACAGTAACGACTCCGGGGCCCGGTGTGTCCCAAGCTGGTGCTTATGGCCTGCTTCCTTCTGGCCTGCCTATGCGCATTTTATCATGCGCAGGAAATTCGGCTTCTCCCTCTTACCTGGCCATCCTGTCACATTTAAAAGATTTCCCGGGTCACTTCTTTCTCTTTCTCTCACTCTCTTCCTCTCTCTCTCTCTCTCCCTCTCTCTCATAGGCAGTTAACATCCTCTAGCAGACTCCTTGTCCTCAGACCCTTGATTGAGTTATCCAAGCTTAAGTACAGTCTGAATTTTGTTGTTTTATATTATTCAGGATGAATCTGACCAGTATGACCGCAGGATTGTGGTGACATTTATCAGAGATTATATGGTTAAAAACTTGCTGTTGGGTCATTTGTCATTTTTATGTGTCTGATATGTACCTTTTCATTTTTATTGTTTTAGGTCTTCTGTATCATGTTACAGATTTTGTCACAGTAACTTAATCTTGTTGTCATGTTTTGTGTTTTCAGTCTGTTTGTTCTTTTCCTTTGCTTGACTTCCAGGAGACTTGTCTGTTGCTAGTTTTCAAAGTAAGCCCCCCTCCCCCCCCATATTTCACGGTTATTTATTTGTGGTTTTGATTCCACCCTAGTCTAGATTTAATCAGTCCTTCCCAGTTCCTGTCATTGCCCCCCTTCCCTTCATAGAATTTTTATTATTACATTAATGGGAAAAAATAACATCAGAAGTAAAACAAAAGTGAAAACAGCCAATCCGGGAGCTTGCCCTGGTCTCTGGTCTTGAATTGACCAATGGCTATAAATTTGCATTGTGTGAGCCCTGTCAACCACTTCTGAGGAAGTCTGCCATGCCTGGACATTTTTAAAAATCATTTATCAGAAAAATGCTACCTATGCTTTTATTCAGCACCATGTCAGCACCAATAATCTGAGACCATTTACAATGTCATTCTTCAATTTTTTTTGTATAAATGAACTGTAAGCATACACATTTCATAAAACCTATTTTCGGAGGTACTGAGATATTGTAAAAAAATACATTATAAACATTTCTAGCCAAGACTTTTGAGCTCAGTAGCTTATAGACGTAGGGGTTGGTTGAACATAGGTGATTACTAAAGTGTTAGAACTTTGGAGAGACTATTTTCTCAAAACCAGTGGCCCAGGTGGTGAATAATGAGGTAGGTGTCAACACACCTGTAATAATAGACATCATATGCTTTGCACTACCAATGGATTCTTGTATATATTTTTAATAATATAATCATTCACAAAATATATTGATAGTTTACTGCTGAACTGAGGCACATTTCCCAAAAGCTCCTGTTAGCAGTGGAATAAATGGAATTAACAGATTAGGGGTGACGGATGCAAACACGAGCGTTCTGAATTTTCAGTCATTGCGACGCCTAGAGGAGCCGCTCGCTTGAATTGGGCGTCCTGTCTGAGGCCCTGGTTTGGGTCTACACAGGTGTCTTTTAGGGCGTCTGTCACGGCATCTGTTAGGGCATCTGTGTGCTGAACATCTGAGTTTCCTCAGACTAACAAACAAACAGGCTTTGAAAATAGAACGTTCTACCATGTGCTTGTTTCTGAGCGCCACTTGTATTTTATTTTTCTTCTCACCGCGCCTTTGTTTACTAATGAATTAATGTTAATGTAATATATACTTTGGGCAAATCGCCAGCAGTCGTGATGTGGAGCATGGCCGCCGCTAACCGCGTTAGATGATAGGATGCATACTGCTCGCTCAGACAGCGTAATAGTATTGTATATAAGGTCTGATCACTTTTCCCTGGGTAATATACCACTAATGGCTCTATATGTATACTCCGCGGATGGGTAGATGCGAGTGCTGATTTAATGCAGACTCCGCGTTATGTGTCTCTAAGAGAGCGTGACATTTTTTTTCGCTGTCGGTTCCCTCTTAGCTGAGTGATCACTGGGGGATATCTCTCTTCCTGTGTGGTTTTCAAAACTGCCCAGCATTGTTGATGGCTGAGGCTCACAGCCGTCACTAATAGGTCCTCTGTGGCATCTGCTCTCATGGTATTCTGCCCTTTAATTTTGCAATTTTATTATTTAATGTTTAGGGTACAATCGATCGGCACGCGTCACGGAAGAAACCGATGTGCTGATTTCTTCATCTCTTAAAGTGTTTTTTGGGCCTGGTCAGATGTTTGCTGTTCAAGTAAACAGGAGTATTACTGGCCTTACTGGGGGCTCTTGAAGTACCAGGATGGGAAGCAGTGAATCCGGGCTCTCTGCTAGAGTCTCGGAGAACAAGTGGATTAAGTACTTTGCTTAAGATGTCCTCATCATCTCCATGGTGGGGGGGACGTCCTCCAAACCCTTTTCATTCTTGTTTCTCTCCTGCCCACCCTACGTATTTTTGTTTTTGTGGGTCCCTCAGGCCCGTTGCTCATTTCGAAAATTTTTAAGTGGCCAGTTAAACTGGAAAGGTTATTTCTGCTTGAAGGGCAGATGATGCTTTGATATGAAATCTACGGTGTTTTTGCGGGGGTTTATCTGCAGATAATGATGCGAAGATGCTTTCAGTCAGTGCAGTAGGGTATGCTGATTCGGGCCCACTAGCCTCCGTTAGCAACACGTGGCTATGCTAATAGCCGGAGACGGGCTCCGTACTGGAAAGAGATGCCCACAATCTTCCTGGCAGATAGCACTGGTTATTATAGGGCTGTGCCGGCAGTAGTGGTGGCTGCAGCGATCCTGAGAGGCCCTCGCGGGAATTGAGGGACATGGTAACCCCGGCGACCTGCCAGATAGCTGTGGCTATCAGAGGCAGCCTTTTTAGGTCTAAGGTGACCGTTTTTGCTTGTTACTTCCTCAGGGATTTTGTTCCCATGTTACTTAGACCAGTGGTTCTCAAATGGTTTAGCCTCAGTACCCACTGTTGTCCTTTGTCACAATCCAAATTTTAAAAATTTTGAACCAAATTTATTTAGCAAAAAATCGTGCGTTAATAGTTCCAAGTGGTGGGGGATGTAGGTACTGGTGGTACGTTT
The DNA here is from genome assembly GCA_026780845.1 of Petrocephalus sullivani. Taxonomy (NCBI): domain Eukaryota; kingdom Metazoa; phylum Chordata; class Actinopteri; order Osteoglossiformes; family Mormyridae; genus Petrocephalus; species Petrocephalus sullivani. The sequence goes on along the minus strand of JAODKM010000118.1, from coordinate 4,627,767 downwards.
CTTTTTTTCTAAACCACCCACTTCATGCTAGAAAATGGATCAGTTGAGAAGACCGTGGCTTTGATTAGTCACCATATGAGTCTTTGATATAGCTTGTCATTGCATCCCATTTGTCGTAGCTTGAGTGGTTGCTTTCGGGCTCCTCCGTTTTGTCTCGTCATCTTGAACACAAACCTGGCAAAGATGCTAACTATGATTGGATGGTTGGTTTAACTAACATGTGTTCCACTCCCTGACTGGTTGCAGAGCCCTGCCCGTCCCTTCTGCTCCAGAAGCACATGGCCGAGCTCCTCAGCCAGGATAAGGACATGGCGGCTAGCTTCCTGAACAGCGTGCTGAATCAGCTGAACTGGGCCTTCTCGGAGTTCATCGGCATGATTCAGGAGGTAAGGCGGCCAACAGGGGAGCGAAGTTGAGAGAGGTCAGGCTTTTCAATTCAGGTCCATAGAGAGCAGAGCAATTCTCTGGGACATTGCAGCTTATACTATGTTTAAAAGTTCTTTTTGTTTTGTGTTAAAGATAGTTGATGAGTGGTTTCCTCTGACAGGCTTGTATTCTCTGTGCCCAAGTCATTAAATTGGCTCGTTGCTGCTTAATTGAGATGCCTCTGGCTGTTCCACTTTCCTTCTGTGGTATTTTTTTAGATGAGTGCAGGGTATTTTTCAGAATTGCATTGTTACTTTTTTGCATATTTAATGGATGATTGTGGGAGCAGGAGGGGTAGAAGGTGGCCCCCCTGAGTGTGTCTATGTATGTTTGTATGTGAGTGTGTGTGTATGTGTGTGTCTGTGGCCAGGTGATTATAGCCAGGAGTCAAGAGGCAACTGGTCACCAGGCTGATGCATCTTGTATGATCTCCTTTGGCTGGCAGCCTCCCCCCGACCAAGAAGAACTTAAGAAAAACTTGAACCTGGCTTACAGGCCTGACCCTCTCTTTCTCTCTCGAGGTTCCGTGGCCTCCTTCCTTCCCTAATTTCAGGAGCGGCACGCTCTCTGGGCACGAGTCCACTTTAATATTCCTGCATCAGGCCCGATGGAAAGAGGAGGGATCCAGAACCTCAGTTTCTTGGAAACTCCGAGTGATCTATTTTAGAAATTCATTTGAGCCCTTGGGTTTTTTTTCTTTAATAGAAGGAGGATTTTAAACTATAACCCGGCAGCAATTTTCTGTTTGCATTTTGCCTGAATATACTTTTTCCCTGTATCTCTTAAAGGAGAGTTTATCTCTCTTTGAAAAGCTACTTACTTGGGGCTGGTGTCAAGTCAAGTGTGCTTTATTGTCATAGCATCCATATACAAGCATATAGTGGCTTGAGATAAGGTTTCCCCGGGAGCATGGGGTGACACACAGACAGCGAGTGACAAAGGACGATTTCAAAATAATTATAAAGTGAAAAAAAAACAGTGCAAGACAAGGGCGACTGGATTCCAGTCTATATATGCAGTGCTTGGAAAAAAATTGAGACGACTCTATATTTAAAAATTCTACATTTTTAAATCCCGGTTTTATTCTGGTTCTGCTGTCGGAAGGCTACCCTGCGTGGCAGTTTCCAGGTTCAGAGTTTCTCAAACAGCAATACAGAAGAATAAGGTGAAGGATGAGACACTGGGAACAACCAGAAACTAGCCAGGTAGAGGGCAGAAGCAACTTTCTAATGCCAGAGATGACCAAAAACTTATCCGGCAGTGCCTCGTTAGTCAGAGAACAAGCTCAAGTGACCTTCCGAAGGAATGGGAAACATTAAACATTACTATGTAACAATATATGTGTGTATATGTATGTGTGTGTGTGTGTGTGTGTATTAGGGTTGGGTACCGAGGTCGGTACTTTTAAAGGTACCGACCGAATGATGTCGGTACTACCGGGTATCCCTTCATGTCAAATCAAGCGGTGCCAAATTTCGGTACTTTCACGCGCTCATCTGCGGCGGCGCGCACGAGCGGGACACATGGAGCTGGGTGAAAGGTTTAAATTAAGTTTAAAGTTCTCAGCCCCTCAATGCAATTTACATTTACAGCAGCAATAGGATTAGGGTTGGGTACTGAAACTCGGTTCTAGTGTATAACCGGTGCCATCGTGAAGGGCGAATGACACCGTGAGTTTCGGTGCCACTGAAATATGTAGCGGTCACCGTTACCTGCGCGTGCGACACATACGGCACAATGCAGGCGCGGAAACCCGCGTTTTAAAAGTGTGTTTTCATCCATTATTAATGAGAAATCGTTTACTTTTAGCTTGATAGCAGAATATACATGTTTCATTAGATAATATATATCCTATTTAGCTCGTCAGCGATGTGCTTTATCCATTATATTCGACACGTTTTATGAGATTATTGATGTATATTTAGCTCGGTAGCCTAATGTCTTGTTGATTATAACCAGCTTGAAAGCGACATGTTTTATTGGGTATAACCTATATAAAATACGTATACAAATAACGTATTTAGCTCCATAGTAAATGTTTGCTGAGCCAGCATGAACTGAATAATTACCGTGAGAAATCTACAATGTTAGGAAGTTTACTTTACCGATATGCATTTAATTGCAGTCTTAGTTAGATAACACGTAATTTACATTTTCAGGCGCAGTCTGAAGCAGCAGCCATCAAGCTGAAGTTAGTGTGTGATGTCGATGTGATAAACAATAAAGCCCTGACAGTTAAGAAAACATATCGGTAAAAACCTGAATGTACATCAATAATGTAATCAAATCGAATCTAATGATTAATCTAATAAAATGTCAGTTATAATTGATAAAGCAATCAATGTAAATATACATTAATGATGTATGTAATGAAACGTCTGCTGTGTGTTTTTCTTAAAGTACCGTTTTAAGTACCATTTAGGAACAGGCACCTTTTTAAAAGTATCGATTTGGCACCGGCATCGAATGAAACCCAACAGTACCCAACCCTAGTGTGTATGTGTGTCACCAAATATATATATATATATATATATATATATATATATATATAGTGCCTACATGTGTAATCAATGCTTATAAGTAAATATTATTGATAATAAAAATATTTATGCCCGTCCTGTATCCAGACCCTCACCTTACATAGGTCCATTGGTATAGACGATGAATGGATGAATGATTATATATACCTGCAGTGTACAATTACAGTGTTGAGTGCTAAGGATTTTGTGTCTATGTCTGGAAGTTATTGGGTTTGAACTCCGAGTAATTATACCGCCCACTGGGATGGATATAACATAAAATTCTGTTATTTTATCATTTGCAGCCAGATGTTCAGAGTCGATTTTTAGGGCTGATCAAACTGCTGGACCTTACAGCCATTTGATTGTCTCGTTGCCCTCTGCCTTTCGGCTTTCTGAAACGTCCCATGCGTGGTCGCAGATCCAGCAGGCGGCCGAGCGGCCGGAGCGGAATTTCGTGGACACCCGGCAGTTGAAGGTGTGCGCCACCTGCTTCGACCTGTCAGTGAGCCTTCTCCGCGTGCTGGAGATGACAGTGACTCTGGTGCCAGAGATTTTCTTCGATTGGACCCGCCCCTCGGCTGAGCTGCTCCTCCGCCGATTGGCTCAGGTGAGGCGCCTGGGAGCTTTGGGAATGGGTACTTCCATTTTTGACGCAAGCCTGACCAATGACATCTTTACTGGTGTGTGATTTGTCGTCAAACCTATGTTTTTGGTGTTCTGTTACTGGGTAACGCTGCCATTTTTGTCACGAAAGTCAGGGGATTACTGGTAACTATGGCATCCACATCCAGAAACATCTGTTGAAGGGTATAGTATTTCACACGGTGAGACATGATGGATCTGCGCTGTTTCCTTTCTGGCACTGAAAATGTAAGGACGTTCATTTATTTACTGAAGAAATGCTCTGAACATATGGTATGATTGATATTTAAGATAAAAAAAAAAAAACACTCTGCGCTAGGCCTCTCTGCCTTTGATCGACGGGGCACCGATTCAAATCCTGTGCTCAGCAAAATATTCACTTCGCCGTTACGCCTGTGAGCAAGGCCCTAAACCAGGGTTCCCTAATTCCAGTCTGGGATAGCCAGAATCCAGCCCAGTGCAGATTTCCATGTCCAAACACATCTACCTGGTCATTAGCTGATTAAGATGTTTGAGCAGGGATTCTGGCCTTCCACAACTGTAAGTGGGGAACCTTGCCTTAAACCATTCAAAATACTCCTGGGACGCCAGATAAATGGCCTGGCCCTATGCTCGGATCACAAGCTTTGCTCTCACTTTTGTGTGTATGTGCGTCACGAAGGAGAGCAATATGGGATGTATCAAAAGAAGCAATCCAAGGTACATGTCTTCGAACTTGTGCAAAAGGCAGAAAAAGCTAATTTCATATCTAAAAAAAAAAAAAAAAAAATCCCATTCACCCTTCCATCCACTTCTCATAAATGTTCTGGAAGCGCAGGGATGCTAATGAGACTGTTTATGGAAATCACTTGGTTACCTTACAAAGAGTGAACGTCAGGCCAAGATTTTTTTTTTTTTACTGGACTTCACACTCTTACATCTGACCGTGAGATTTCCAGGCTTCTGAAACGGTGTTCATCAGAGAGGTGATCTCACAAGGTCACAAGGTAGGTAGCCACAGTTTGATAACCCAGTGCTTTCACACGCTGCTCCGCTAGACGAAGTTTCCTTTGCATCGCTATAATTTCGACCTTGTATAATATATTGTATAATATATTCTTTCCCCGTACCGGTGTATATGAGGATTTTGTCACCGTGTAATTTTAAATGGAATCGGTGGTGTATAGGTCTTTAAATATGCTTAACCATTGTAGAATTGAAATTGCCCTTAATGTTGGACATCTGGCCTTTGTTTTTGGCAGCAATGGAGCTGTACAGTGTGCTGTTAGTTGGCAGGGGTGTGCAGGGCTTTTGGAAGGATTCTTTGGCCCAGTCTCTGGATGAGGTGATCTGCTTTGTCTTAGCCTGGCGGGGTGTGAATCTGCCGGGGGGGGGGGGGGGGGTTTACCGGCGAGATCCGGGGGGGTGGGTGATTTGGGCCTCTCCCCCCGGGCAGGGGGTGCTGGTGACCTCTTGGAGACCAGGGGGA
>JAODKM010000118.1:4583411-4622609 GCA_026780845.1 Petrocephalus sullivani | reverse complement strand
CGGGGGGTGGGGTGGGGTGGGGGGGGGGGTGGGTGGTGGTGTATCGGAGATATGCAGGGTGGAGTGTGATTTGACCCTGTACCACTGTGCAGGGTGTACTGGTGACCTCATGGAGACTAGGGGGTTCCTGATAGTAACATCGACTCAAGAAAATGCTGCTAAAAATATAAAAGGCTCATAGCTTCACCCCATCCCTTGTCTACTTACTTGCTTCATTCCAGACCTGGTGACTTCAGCTGGTTGTCATTTGTAATGTATGCCAGTTATTGTGGCTGTGGTACACCTCTCTCACCTCTTCCTCCTCCATCTCTCTGCCTCGTCTGTCCGCTGTTGTCTCTTTCACCTTGTGCTCTGGACCGTTGCCTGTCCTTTGTGCCGTTATGGTTTGTTCTTTTAGTTTATGGCAGTCCTATACCGTTCAAAGTCACAGAGTTCGTCTTCAAGGGCCATGTTAGCTTTTAACGCTACCATTGTACCACGGTCAAATTATATTTATAGTCCATGGGAGCAAATTTCCATATTTCATGTTCTTCTCGTCATCAGGTTAGGCTTTAATGTCCTGTATCTCATTTATCTATACTACAGAGCCTCATTTATGACCTCCGCTTATATGGAATTTCTAGATTGTGAATCTCTTGCATTTACATGTGCCCAGGTAATAGCATATCGTTAATGGTACTATAAATATATAATCTGAAAGTATTTGATCCTTAATTAAGTTGTAAAGCTATATCGTTACCGGTTTAATCACGAGTTCTTCATCTGTTGTTTCTGTGTATCATTCCTGGCAATTGAACAGGGACAGTCACTGGTGTTGCCAGGCAGAATAGTGCAATGTTGAGTCACCATATAAAATTTTTAAAGTTAAACGGCAGAATGGATTCATATCAACGCGTGACGCAAATGTGAGAAAAATGTGTATCTGTGTATGGGGAAAAACATCCAAATTAGGTTAATGAGACGATTTTGATTATGTTAATTTGTACCCAGGAACTGCAATAATGGAGTGTACAGTCATTAGCAGATTCTCTAATGAATACTAATAAAATGATAGTATCGATAGCCCCCATCGTCTGATTATTTGGGGGAAGTGCTTTTTTTTGTTGTTTTTAATGGGTTTTTTTTTTTTCCCCCTAAGAGTTTAGAGGTTGTCATGGGCACCCCGTGTGCAAGGTCACCTGCTTGTGGCCTTATTATTAGTGTGCTAGGTACCGTGATCGGACCCAGCACCCGGAATTGAAGGATTGTAGGGAGAGCAGGCCTAGAGCGCCACCTGACCTTCAAACGGCACCCCTTGGCAGCCTGGTGTCTGGACCATGCCGGGGTGTCTCCCGGACTGCTCCCGGCTGCTGTGTGCCAGGCTTCCACTGCCCTTCCACTGTGCATGAGCGCCGAGCTGAGTGTGCCTTATTAATAAAGAGCCGATTAAGGCTGTGAGCGGCCCGCTCACCCCCCATTACCGGCGCCTGCCTCATGGCTGTTTCCTCACATCCTCCTCCCGGTGATTACTGGCCGCCGTCATTTGTAATTCGGTGCCAGTTGAGTGAATTGAGAGGCTCAGGTCTGTCTCGCTGAAGACACTGCAGGAACAGTAAGCGGGCGTTTCAGTAGGTAATCTGCGTGCTCCTCCGCCCTCTCACTTCTCTTTTCGGAAAATGAGAGTCCTCCTCTTTTATCTTTCTTTTACGCAGCACGTTTTGCCGTTTGTGTCTGTTTGTGTTCCTGCTCTTGCTTACCAACATCCAAACACGCCGAATCAGTCGATCTGTCATAGCTTAATGACGCTCTCTCTTGTTTCCCAGCTTTTAAACCAGGTGCTGAATCGCGTGACCGCGGAGAGGAACCTTTTTGACCGTGTGGTTAACCTGCGTTTACCAGGTGAGTTCCTATCATTATAATTCCTGATAATCCAACACTAAGCATTATAAAAGTATACGGGCGGCATTTTTGAGAGCTAGACGGAAATATGACGTGTGTCATCTTTGGCTCATGAATTCTGGGTAGGGGTTGTAATAGTATCCTCCTGCTTCATTGTCCTGTATATCCTGCTACATCACCACCGTTTCTACTTCACCGTATCTTGCCGCATTTTCCTGCTCCATCGTCACCATATCTTCCTGCTGTATTGTCACCATATCTTCCTGCTCTGTCATTGCCGTATCTTCCTGCTCTGTTATTGTCGCATCTTCCTGCTTTGTCATTGCCGTATTTTCCATCGTCACCATATCGTCCTGCTCTATCATTGCTGTATCTTCCTGCTCTGTTATTGTCGCATCTTCCTGCTCTGTCATTGCCGTATCTTCCTGCTCTGTCATTGTCGCATCTTCCTGCTTTGTCATTGCCGTATCTTCCATCGTCACCATATCATCCTGCTCTATCATTGCTGTATCTTCCTGCTCCATTGTCACCATATCTTCCTGCTCTACCATCACCATATTTTCCTGCTCTATTGTCACTGTATCTTGCTGCTTCCTCGACATCACCGTGTGTCTGAGATTCTGTTCTAGGGTTTTGAGAACATCAGGCTCCTTTAAGTTTCCAGCAGTGACCTGAGCAGCACATTGCTCGCTTACAAAGTTCAGCGAGCCTGTTTACCCAGCCCAACCGACCCTTCAAGTCCCATCAAGGGGAATTATTTTTCTTTCCTGCCTTGGGGAGCAGAAGCTGATCTTTAAACAAAGACACCCCTGACGCTGCTGGGGCTTATCTCCTTTCAGAATGAATTCTCCCCCCTGGTGAGGATATAAGTGGGAAGGTCAATGTGGGATTGAACTCCATGCTGAAGAGCGTGTGCAGTTTGATATGTAAAGCAGGAAATCATGAAAGCAGGAGCTGAAATGGGGGGGGGGGGGTGTGGCTCTTTGTGTTAAGACTCGTTGCTCATGACTGGGAGGTTGCTGGTTCTGATCCTGTGATTTTACTGCTAGGCCCTTGAGCAAAGCCCGTAAGCCAAACTACATCAGGCACTGGCTGTCCCGGCTTTCTCAAATGTATGTCACTTTGGATAAAAAACATCTGCTAAATAAAAATGTAAAGTGATGGTCTGGGTTCTGCAGGGGAGAACCAGGGACCACAAACCTAAAACGATCATCTTCTGCGTAATTGATCAGCAATGACATTCATATAGTTTTATTCCAAAATAAAACCTATGTCAATGTAAATGGCTTTATGAACATTAGCCTTTCGGATTAAAGTGCGCTGCGCGTCTTGAATGATGATTTTTGTGATGAGCCATTTTATGTCAGAACGTGGGTTTATTGCAGCCCTGTGTAAAAGGCAAATTACTGTTTTTCTATAAAGCTTGTCAGTTTAGTTTCTCCTTTCCATAATAATTGGTTACAACATCCTTGGAAACCAAACATGTCGATATAAGGATGTCTAGACACCACAATTAACGTTCTGGGCTTATTAATCATGAATTTGTAAGAGTAATTTATTTTCATAGCTAAAGAAGGCCTACAGGCAGCTATCTTTGATTTATACCTGGGTTTTCTCGTTGGTTTTGTTACAGATGGATGCGATAGGGAACAACATCAGTCATACTGCTGCCTTTTCTGTACCTCAGTAATTAAACCGTTGAGTCGACGGACAGAAGCTTTCCTGCAGATCGATTGAAAAAATATATATTTAAGAGAAAGGCGGGCTTGCAGGCTTAATTTTGGTGCTGTTCGATTTAACAGAGCCAGGTGATTTGTCAAGTGTATCCTGATTGGTCCCCTCATCATCTCAGGCCCCGCCTCTCCTCCCCTGCTCCCAATGGGGTGCTCAGCTGACCCGCTATGGTGGTATCTCTCCACAGGGCTGGAAAGCGTGGACCACTACCCCATCTTGGTGGCAGTGACGGGCATCCTGGTGCGCATTCTGGTGGACTGCGAGAGGCAGTGGTGAGTCCAAGAGCTGACACATACATGCCAGGTGTGCGTTCCGCTTACTGGGGGATGATGGGATATTTGAGCGAGACAATGGGCGAGCATGACAACGTCTCCAACCACATGTCCTGTGACACTCCTGCTCATATGAAAACATACACGTGCCACGTTATGGTGAATCACCTGGAGCGGTTTGTGGCGATCAGACCACTAACAGGAGGTGCTGTAAATCTTGTTATAAACTCGTGGGGGATGGGCGCTGGCTGTCAGCTTCTAATCTGGGTCAGTCCCACCTGCTCCGTCAGAGTGGCCTGTTGAAGATCAGTGATCAGCCAGCCTGTTGATGTGGCATGGTTAATCACGAGTACCGTCAAAACGATGAGCTGCCGTTCAGTCCCCTGCCTGTCGATGGCGTCACTTGGGATGAAGCTGGATGGAGAAAACACAGGGAACTGATCGGGGGGGGAGGTTAATAAAAGAAATTTGCAATTATATGTATAATTGTTACATATTGCGAGGATATCACACTTATGTCTAATCATGTAAGTTATGCATTGTATCTAAAGTAATAACAATAGTAGTATATGTCTTTTATTTTATATATTTATTTGAATTGCAAAATAGTGCTTTTGTATCCTGTGCTCATTTGAAATAGGTCATTGTCATATTCTCGTGTATCAGCTGGCCTAGAAACACGCTGTGGGGCCAACCCCTGCCCCACCCCTCTTCTGAGAGTGGATGACAGCATCCTAACGGGCACTGGCCACTCTTGGGGGTCGTCAGAGCCAGCCCCCCCGTTGGTGATGGTATTGCAGAGACAGTGACCTGTGGCGGCGTGCCTCGTGTTCTTTCTCTTTCCAGTGTGCCCCAGCCCCCCAGGGTTGCTCTCAGCCACATATCACCTTCAGCCTCTGAGATTGGGCTCGGCCCAGGAGGGGCTGTGCTGTCTGTATCACATGTGGCCAGGGGGGGTCCGTGATCCTCCGGGAGCTTGGCGTTTCCCGCCTTCGGGCAGGATCATTCACTATACTGAGCTGTGATCTTTACAGTAAAGACACACGGCACTGGGAAAGGCCGCGTGACGACTAACTAGCAGGGACTTGTGGGAGTAGTTTAGTAGTTGACCTTTTAAACTTTGAGTTACATTGGTGCATCTCACTATAAGGATTCAGTTTTATTTGATAACACGGACGTACGTCTCCCATGCCTCAGATGTGTGCCGTGTTTCTGTGTGTGTTTTCCCCGCTGTGAGGAATACACAGGGCCGAGGGACACCCTAGATGGCACACCAGTCTATTGCAGGGTACACTGGGGAGAATGTGCAAACTCCACTCACACATAGACCCAGGGTATGGGAATCAAAGCCCAGATGGCGGAGGAGGGAAGCAACACTGAACCTTTACCATCCAGGGTGGGGTTCGTTCGTTTGTTCGTTCGTTCCTTCCTTCGTTCCTTCCTTCCTTCCTCCCTCCCTCCCTCCCTCCCAGGGTGAAATGCTTGGTTGTCTCGCTCAAAGAATGTTATAACGGGACATGAGTTTGAAGAGACAAAACATTACAAAATAAGCATTAAGATTATTTATCCTCTACGCTAACACCTGGTGAGAGACCCCAGCGAAAGGCTTTGGTTTTCATCTTTTTTAACGGTACCTCCTGCTATTATCTGTAAGTGCTTGGAAAAGTGGGGGAGGGCCAGAACATCACGGGAGTTTCATCTTGGGGACAGCGATTGATAGCCTGTAGGAGAAATTTGAGTGGGTGATGGACTGTAACATGTAATTTCTGGGTGGTTACCAGTGCGGTTCGTGCTCACCAGTGTTAGGGAGCAGTACATTTCATTTGTTGTTGTTGTCACTCATAGAAGTGATCTAGAATCTGACATCTCCTGCGTCTGTTTGTGATGTCATAACCGCCTGTCACCATAGGGTGGTGATCCCCTGGTTGGGCGTTGCGGGTAAGGGACCGGATTCCACCACAGGACACACCAGCAGATTTATGCATCCGTATTTCCAGCAGGTGCCTGAATTGGTAACTGTGGTGTCCTACTAATCTGCACCGTATAAGAACATCGAGTGAACTGGGCTAGATTCAAACCCCCCAAGGCACGGTTCCACCCACTGCTATTTTACATAATTTTAATCATAATACAAAATATTACGTAATGTTTATTCGTAATGCGAGTTGTTCTCATAAAGAGTTTCCGGTTTCTTGGGCCCTCTTGAAATGTGAGCGGACAGGCTCGGCAATGCGAGGGTAATTCGCCGGTATACAGACAAGCGCTTCGCCCCGAGGCGCAAGGAGCAGCCGCGGTCTGTAGCTACAAAGCGATTATGCTTAGCGGTGTGCGTATTACACTGTGCCTCCCCCAGTACGGCCCGCGTCTTCGGAACGGCTGAAAAGGAAAGGCGGCTTTCAGAGAGCACCTCCTTAGAAGAGCGTGGGTGTCCGTAGGGGAGATGACGCTCCCACTGTCATGCCTATCGTTACATTATAACGTAGCTACCGATACAGCTAGGATCAAATGCGCTTGCCAGCTCATTTTGGGCTAGAGCCCTGGAACCTCAACCCTTCACGCCATTTATAGAAAGGTGCTGCATTGCGCTCTGGGCTAGATTAGGGTGCTGTGAGCTGGTTTGTGGTGTTAATTAGCCGTAGCTGAGCCCCCATTACACGGATCAGGAACCTCATATACCCACGATCGTAGAAAGGATGCACTTAATATCGCTGCCTCAGCGACATGTGAAATCCATTGCATTAATTAATTATCCCCCCCCCCTTTTGGCTGTACTTGACGGCTCTCCATGATTAGGGTGAAGGGCTCTGCAGGATGAGCTTTCCCTTTGAGTGTTGGCAACATGTGACCACTCCAGGCAGCCAATCCAGCTGCATTGTATGCTTCCTCAGGATACTCAGATTGGATGGCATTAGTGCTTTCTGGTGACCTGCGTTTTGTCCTTTTCATTCATGCAGAATTTTTTTTTATAAGAACCTAATAGACAAACAAGCGAAGCTGGATTAGTAGCGGAACTTTGTTGCTGTCCTCAAGTGAAGACCCTTAAATTCCTAAGATCAGTTTTTAGTATCCTTAACCATTGTGCTATCTGCTGCGCCTGTGATTTCTTATTGTTTTGGGAGTAGGGGAACAGCTCCAGAATGTCAGGAAAAAATGGAAATATTTGACTTTGAAATATTTGAGAATTGAAGTACAGGCGCCCAGGTGTTGTGCGAGTTTTGGCATTTGGGGATTTTAATTCCCCTAATGGATCTGACTCATCAGTAAGGTCCAGGGCTTCCTGTGGACTACTAGATGTTCTAAAATCCTTCTTCCAGCAAGCGGTTCATGTCCAACACCCTCTTCCTCACCATCTGTCCTTAACAGACACTTTAGTTTCGTATTTGCATAGTTGTGATGTCTGAAATTTTCTGATCATCCCATCTTCTGCCAGGTTCATCAGCGGCTCTTTTGTGCCGAGGGTCACGGAGGATTTTAATAATTATTATTATTTTTTTAACTTTAAATTTTATGTCCAGGATTGCCAGATTAGACATTTTTTATTCCATATGGACAGTGATTAGTACTTTTGCTTTGTGACAACTTGTGAAAGGCCTTGTGGAAAAACAGCAGGATTCCTCCAACTGTACCGTTTCTCCTGCCAACAAACTAGCAAAGCATCAGAATATAGTAGAAACTAATGAAGTCACTCTATAGGCAGTTCAATGTCGCCACGGGGGGTGTCTTGGCTGAGGGAGGAGGTGAGTTGTCTTCCTGGAAACATCATCCCCTGTTGCCTTACGATCAGGCTTCGTTATCTACCGACTTTCCCTCCTGCATCCCGTCGTTAAAAAAAATTGTTTCCCCTGCAATAAGGTTATGGGGATGAAGAAACCAGCTTCTTCAGCTTTGACATTTTGTATAAATGATGTAATAACTTATTTCCACGTACTCTTGTCAAGTGCCTTGGGGCAACTGTGTTATGAAAGGCACTATATAAAAATAAATTGAATTGAGTTGAACTTCTGAGTATGATTTGCTGTTTGAATTGTTTTTAAAAATGGCAGCCCCCCCCCAGCTACGTAGGATGCCGATAGAACCAGCATGTCATGTTGCAGTGATGAGCTCCCTTTTTATGACTGAGATAATATTTTATTTACGCCCACATGCTATGACAGCAGCGGGAGAGAGCTTTCGAGATGCCGGACGCTTTTGCACGTGATGCGTATATGTGCTGGGGACTGCCGTGTGGAACGGGGGAGGAGTTAGCGCTCGTTATTTCTGGAGCAAGACCCTCCTAATTAACAAATTACTGGTGTGAAATGTGGCACTGCCACGGCAGTTTGGCGCCGTGAGGCTCCCAGACTCCGCCCCTGAGCAGTTACAGCTCAGCCGTCTCTCGTTCACACGTTTCTTGGGATTTAAACTTATCCGCATTTACATTATTTAACTCGCCAAGCCGCATCGTTTTAGCCAGACTGCAAATTATTCTCCCAGAAAATGTTTGGTTATTTTATTTATTTGTTTATTTTATTTGTATTGGTTTATGTGAGTGATGGCAACGGTGAGAATTTGTGAATACTTGATCACAAGCATTTCTTTTAAGAATATTTATTGGAATATTTATTTATATTTTATGCACTATAATATGTATTTGTTAGAAAGGAGCAGACGTTTAGCATTACTTGGACATATACATACTTGGATGGATAATTTCATAAAATTTTTTGTTAATGAGCAATAGTCAAGCAGTATGTCAACATAGTAATTCGGTCAGGTGTTATGGGGCCTCTTCATTGCTGCTGTGCTGGTCAATGGAGATGATGACCTGAAATTGACAAGCCTTCTCATTAAATAATATCATTAAAAGTTTTTTTAAAAATAGAATTGACTAAAAATACAGCAGTAGCCAGTAGTAAATGGGCAAGTAAGTAAGTAAAGAAATAAATGTTTAAAGTCTATTGTCTGTTTTGATTGTTTCACTTTTGGTTGCTTTGTTGATTTGTAAAGGGCAACTTTTAATTTAGGTTGCCTTGGTGATAACCCCTGTGATGTTTCTGCTGTACCTGCTAATTTAACGCCTTGAGAGACACCAGACAGAGCACCTGGTGGGTTCTGCCGTTTCCTCCGTTCTGTATATGGCCGCATTGTGTTTTGTGGTTGTCATGGTGATGGTGCTTAGCTTGGCCTTGGAGGGAAGAGTCATGTTGAATAGGGGGAACCCCTTTCCACAAAGTCTGGGTTTATTTTGCTGGTTTTTGTTAATTTTTTTTTAATGGAGATGTATTTACGTGAATTTAAATGAATATAAGTTTGTGTCTGGGGGAAACTTAAAGCACCGATTTGTGTAAAGTTTTCAGCTATACATGTGTATTATTAGGTATTTAGGTGAATTGTTATTTAGATAATCTATCCATGAGCATATAGTGCTGTGTAAAAGTTTTATGCAAAGAACATGTTTAGCTATTTATCTGGGTGGTAAGGATATATTTGCATAGGAAAAGGATGCAGTTTAACATTATAATATATACAACATTATATAACGTTAGCCAAACGTAGTAGTTTTCAAATGAAAAAGTATATGGGTGCGTTTGATGGTTTCTGTAAATGCTGGGGTAACTTTAGGAGAGTTTTTAACTGGCTAAGCTGACATGTTGTGATGGACATAAAATCATAGTTTTAAGCACCAACATTTAACCTAACTTAAAATTAGTTTCCTTTGGCTGCCAAAGATTTCTGAACAGTTCTGTATGTGCTGATCCAGTTGGGGTTGGGCTGATCTGCAGACACTAAGATAATTAAGTTTTTTAACTAAATAATGAAATGAGTTTGAAGTGAGCAAGAGAAATGCTTCCAGCTCTCTTCTCCATTTTAAATTCACAGATTGACGCAGGAGTTAACGGTCACATTCACAGAAGGAAAAAAAACCCTCTCGTAGTTAGGTGAAAAATTGACATTGTTGACACACCACAACGAAATGTGTCCTCTGCTTTTAACCCATGTGACACTGTGACACAGCAGGGGGCAGCTACTTGAGCGCCCTGGGAGCAGTACTTGGGGATGGTACCTTTCTCAGGGTACCTCAGCGGTACTTGTAGGTCGGGGACTCGACCCAGCAATCTTTTAGTTACATGGTCGCAGCCCTAACCATTACACCACTGTCTGCCCCTAGTTAGACACTCTATCGCGTAATTATAACTTACTATTGTGTTGTTACGAGATCAGTATTTTGTAATTATGAGAAAAGTTAACGTATAGCCTAGTTATCAATTGGCACTAACGTCGGCTACAGGATAAGGCAGTGTGAAGTGATGGTGCTGTCGCAGTTAAACTGCTTTTATATCCTTTTTGATATGGGATACTGGGAAATATTACTGTTACTAAATGTACCGAGCATTAATATTAGTATGTCAAAACGTGCCAACATATGAAATATGTACTTTTTTTTTTTCGGCAGCAAATAACAAACGTACTGTTTGACTAGCAGGTATAAATGGTAATTGTTTAGTCCAACTCTGCTTAAATTTTCAGGTGAATTTGTTTTTTGCAGTGGAGCGCTGTCCTGCCTTGACATTTTGACACCAGCTAAGTTAGTTAGCCAATTCATCCATCATTCATCTGGTTGGCCAGCTTGCGCAGACAGCAGCTGCGCAGACAGCAGCTGCGCACACACCTTGAATGGGGCTGTGGGTTGCCAGGTTGTGGTGACAGATGGGTTGAAATTGTAGTGTGTGGATTGTTTTCTAGATAGTATCTCATACGTGATCCAGCAACTTGGGTAACATCAGACAAACATACAAAACGTATGGATTTGCGTAAGACGTTTATTCATAACATAGTTTGAGGGCCATGCAAATTATGGGAGTTTTTCGGGGGTAAAAACAAAACAGAAGGGTGCTGGAAGATGGCCTTGAAATATGGGGAAAAACCTGGAAAATATGGGAGCGTTGGCAGGTATGCAGGAATCTCGTAATTATGACGTACTGTCTTGTAATTATAAGAAAAATGATCTTAGGAGATTTTCCCTTGTAATTATGAGATCCTGTTCTTGTGATTACAAGATATTTTCTTGCAGTTACGAGATCCTTTCACGCCATCATCGTCCTTGTATCTCTACAATAATAAACAGAAAGACTTTGAGACTGTCCATGCAGGCGTGAGTGATGTTATTTAACTCCAGTCTAAGTTGGAAATGGATTTTCTGCTGTCAAAATATTGCTCTGCTGTTATGCTCAATGTTAACAAAGTGCAGTTTCTTTATTCTTAATATCGGATATGATGAAATTGACATGCGATTAAAAGGGATGGTTTATTCATGCTGGTCGTGCCTTAAATACACCAAGGGCCACACTCTCCCCTGTTTATACAGCAGGGATAAATGCTTTATCTTGCTGTTTATAAGCTGTCAGCTTCTTAGGATTGGCTGGCAGAAAAAAGTTTCCCCTGCATGGTGTATTTTCGACATTATCTTCTCAGGTTATCGTCTGCAAGAATTGAGCATCGACATTGTGTTACTGACATCGCCATATCCGTATGTTTAGCTTTTGGGGATCAGCGTTATTACTCGATCAGAGTTATAATAAGCAGTTGTAATCATTCTCCAAATGCCTCTGTCAGTGGTGATAATCTATAGCACATCTCTCTGTACATATATAGACCTGCCTCTTTCTCAGCGATTTAAGGGCAACTATAATTTTGCGCGAAGCAGAAGTGCATTTTGGGATGTCTGCCAGCATCCCGTGTCACCAAAGCTCAGAGGTGGAGTAGGAGTAGGCCTTAGTTCTGTGGGACAAACGTGATGGATTTCAGTGGTTTTTGCCGATGAACGGCTCCCCATCAGACTTTAATAGCTATATTTGCCTGTGTTTTGTTGATTGGGTCATCAGGGATATTGAATGTTTCCTTGCTGATTTAGCATTTTATTAATTTGGCGGGCTCTATCATCCAAAGCTACGTACACCTGAGATCGGGATCAGACAGTCTCTGGAGCAGTTTGGGGTTAAGGGCTTTGCTCAGGGGCCCAGCAAGGAAATAGGTCTGATGAGCACAGGATTTGAACCGACAACCTTCCGATCCCAGGCATGGTGGCCTAACCTAAAATAAGACCTTAATGAGGAATTACAATTTCTCACTAAAAACATTAGTATTCACCAACTTAATTCATTAAAATGAATATGAAATACTATACAAATGAGAAATGTATTTAATCATCTCATTTGACAGACTGTAGCAGTGACAATATAAAACAATGCAGTCGGATGGCTTTTTAAATGTAAACAAATCCAGGTTTCTTTCCTGGTTCCTGAGCGGGTGCTTAATAAATACACAGTCAGAGAGACATCAGATCATTAGAAGCCATTCTCAGATTCGCGAATTAAAGCTGTGTATGTTACAAAGCGATAGGTCCTGGGTGCCCTTAACCTCGCATCTTGGCAGCAGTGCCTAAATGCCACCATGGATGTGAGGAGATGTGAGGGGAGTCCCTAAGATGGGGGGCATGAAAGGGGGGCTGAAACGAGCGGATGAAAGGGGGTCCAAGATGCTGGGCATGGAAGAGGGTCTGATGTGGGGGGCATAGAAGGGGGTCTGCGATGGGGGCATGAAAGGGGTTCTGAGCTGGGGGGCATGGAAGGGGGTTTGTGATATGAGGCATGGAAGGGGGGATGAAAAGGGGGGATGAAAGTGGGTCTGATATGTGGGAATGAAAGGGGGTCTGAGGTGGGGGGCATGGAAGGGGGTCTGAGACGTGGTCTAAGAGTGGGCCCTTGTTATATCATGGTGGACATTTATACATCCAAGCGTAGCATTGATCACTGGTTGTCCTAATTACTATTATTAAAAAATACTGAAGTGACATCTTGATTAGATGAAATAAAAAAAGCAAAAGAACAGGATGTTTCTCCCTTTGTTAAAATCACTGTCACTCATTGTACAAACGAAGCCAAATGGCAGGGCAGGGAAACCCGTGATGCGCAATACGAGGAGCCAGGCCGTGATCTTCTTACAAAATAAGGGCCGCCACTTTAAAAGCCCGTCACCAATCGACGCTGAATTAATATAAACGGTGAGTGTGCCCATGTGTGAAGAGAAGGGAAGCATCTTTTTTTTGTTTTTAATGGCACAGTTGCTTGAAATCTTTTCCTTCTCCTTTTCTTCATTAAACTCTGGGTGGAGGGGTGGCGACGGTAGCTGGCCCGTTTAATCAGCCCCGTCTATAACGCCTGCAAGGTGACAGCACGTGAATATGTGCATTTCAGAATATGGACGGTTTTTCTCTGCTTCCTGATTTCTATGTTGACCTTCTGCACTATGGCTGAAGCCAATTAAGGCCATTTTAAATATCATGGGGGGGGGGGGCACAGGGACACTGGCCCTAGCTGAAAGATGATTGGCCCAAGGAGTGTTCCCTCCCCTGTCACTCACCAATTCAAAACATATCATTGGGAACTGGTAAGTTGGCCCCTCTATTTGAATTATGGCCCCTCATATGCCCCCACCTTAAAACATTCTAGAATCACCCCTGTGTGAGAAATAAATAATGAACAGAAGTAATTAAAGAGAATGACAGATCCAGTCTTGATAGGAATTATATATGTCAGGCTTGAGTACTGAATCTTGCTGGAGCTCTCTTTGGGGAAGCGGGGGGGTGGGGGGTGGGTGAAGGATTCCTGGGGAACCCCCCATATCTCAACCCCTGACCCCTTCTACAGTACCGAAAATCAATTTGGATAATTTGCTTCCATTAGTTTTGGCTAAAAGGGATCCGATCCCACTCACTGTGCTGGGCTAATTAGATTGTGACACGGTATAATCAGCTTAATGGGCAACATGAAGGGTAGCGGCTGGGTGGGGCATGGGGGGGCACCAAGCTCCGGCCATTTCTCACCCTGTATCCGAGGGCACTGTCCACACACCCTCCCTCGCTGCTCCTTCTGGGAACACTAGGGGGCAGGGTGATTAAATTCTGTGGAAATGTCCATGCGCACGCATGAGGTACTTCAGATGATTATGTCGTCTGGGCAGTTAAGCTTAGAAGCCGCTGTGCTACAGCGGTTAGGTGCCGGGCATCCCCGTCATATCACGTGCCAGGTGGTACAGGGGGGTGGATTCGTTTACTCGTGGCTCCAGGACTTGTGGATATCTGTCTGAACATGTCTGGGGATTCTCTGCTTTTCTGAGCCTGTCTGGACCTCCCCTGAGACTCCATGCTGGTGTGTGCTTATACTCGTGTGCACGTGTCCATCCAGCACACACACACACACACACACACACACTCAACCTAAATGTTCCGGGCTGGCCTCCAAAAGACAGCGGATGCTATTAGATGCACATTAAAAGAAGATGTATGGACAGATGGATACACATTTTATGCCAAGGTCTTTACTGTCACTTTAGTGAGTTACCTTTTATAAATTTCCTTGATCATACAGCATTTTTTGATTATCACTCAATAGCTGCAGAGGACAAGGCAGATCAGTCACTCTGAAATCTATGGTTTGAAGTAAGTCATGGTACAGCATTTCAGCCCAGTGGTTATTACACACAGCAAAGTGTTGTACTGGACTGACCCACTAAGATCTGCAGGCATTGGTGTATATGATATGAGCTTTGCTGGATTTCATAGACCGTAATGACAGTGAAACAAGAGCTGTGATTGGTTACAGCTCACATTGCCCATCACCTGTAGGCTCAGAAAAAAAGTCACATGCCACAATGCTGCTCTTGGAAATGCTATGCTACTACCTATTCATATGCAGTATATTTTTTATATTTAGCTATTATAAGGTTCCCGCTGCTGTGCCTTTAAAATGAGCTGAGAGCAACGGTTATCCATGTTGACATAGTCTGTCAGTGTTTATAAATGGGCTTCCCTGTTGCCTCTGTTTGGCCATCATTTGGATTAGCCTAGCCTGTCCTGATGTCCTTCTGCGTTAGGTCACGCTTGACTGCATTGTCTTCAAGGCTAGTCTTACTCAGTAATGATGCCAAGACACCCTCGTCTGAATCTCCCAGGGCCATCTGGATTTTAATCATTCATAATTCCGTGCCATTCATCATTTTATTAGTCTGGGCTTGTTATCGTGGAGCTGTGTCGAGTCTGTGTCCCCTCCCCCCACCCCATGGGTCTCTGGGAAGGACTTCTGCCAGTGATGACTGGAAAACAGTATACGGTACCTCATCAGCTAAGTGCCTGAATGTAAACTTAAAAAAAACCTTTTAATAGCACTGTAGATGCTGATGGCCTAATTTAGTTTCATTAGGCCACCTGTTCAGAAGTCTTTTTTGCGACTGTCAATACAGAAGGAACACCTTGCGCACCATGGAGACGTGAGAGGGGTATGTATGAACCTGCTGCTGGAGCTGCTGGCAGATGGCGGCACCCTGCAATATGACGGGTGGCCCGCGATACGACGGGTGGCCCGCGTTACGAGGGGGGGCCCGCGATATGAAGGGGGGCCCGCGATATGAAGGGGGGCCCGCGACACAGCAGGTGGCCTGCGAAACGACGGGTGAGCTGTGATACAGCAGGTGGGAGATACATGCAAGGCTGACTTATAGCCACTGCTTTAGTTTTGTTTTGGAAGGTCTGATAGAGAATAAACCTGCCCCCCTTCCCCCTACCAAAGAGTAGATGGGTCTAAAGAAGGAGCTGGGCCAAGTCAAGTCATCAGTTCTGGTTTTGTTTGGTACTAGAATTGAATGCTAGAAGTGATGCTTTCAGGGTATATGTATGTCGTGTTTTAAGAATTTAGTTCTCACAGTGCGTTGGGATGGGCCTGAGATCTTCTGGGTATGAAACAGTATGTCACTCTTTTCGTTTTCTTGATTCCGTGTCTTCAGATGTTGTTACCCAAAATGACAAATAATTGGACACACTAGAGGAGCAGCTTGAGTTAAATACGGGGGCATTGTGGAGCAAAGACGATACCTGTGTCTGGTAGGTCAGGGGTATGAATCCCGTTGCTGATAGAATAATCATATCACCATCGGGCCCTTGAGGGAGGTCCCTTAACCCCATTTTCTCCAGAGGTGCTGGATGCCGCGTGACCTTGCACTTTGACCTCATTTGTATTAGTTTGGAGTTACGTAAATATAAATAAGATAATGTACATTGTTTGGATACTGCAGCAGAGCAGGAACTGTTTTCAGGGAGTTTCCTTCCTTAACTGCCACAATGCCCTCATCTCTATACGCTCATGTGTAGATGCTTAAGCAAAGCTTAAGCAGTTTGTCATGTAACATGAATAAATTCGCAGTTAGCTTTGGGGTCGAGGAACTGCTAATTTTGAGGTCATGCGGAATGTTCCAGTTGCAGTTGGCGAAGAGGCCAGGGATTAGCTGGCGGTTCGTTCTTGAGCGTGAGTCGAGCTCATCTCGTAGCACAAGTAGAATATGAGGCGTGCGATGACGGCAATGACATTGTTTGAAAGCGAGTTGAAGACGTTCCCCCACTTTCCTATTTTGTTGGCACCGGACTTAGCTTTGCATACTGTACCACATCTTGTGCTAGCACCCCCTCCTGTTTGTCTTCCAAGAATATCCTTACATGTGCCAAGGAAGCAGGACGCGTTGCCGAAAGGTGAGAATTTAACGCCACTTTATTGTCCAGCCAATCGGATTGTCTGCTGGTGTCAAATAGCAGCAGGTGAGAGCATGTTCACGATTGGCTGGGATTGTTGCTATGCATCCCAGCAGGACCCAGAATATCTTCGTTGGGGAAAAATACTAAACCTGGATATCCTAAGTAAAACATCCACGTTTGTCAGTTAACTTGGACCTTGGTCTCAACCACACAAGGAATACTAGTTCAGTTTTTGTTGTTGTTGGAATAGTTTTGTTCGAGACTCTTCACATAGTAGTTGTTGATATAATACTGTTTTATTATCCTCGTTTCACCTTTCTTTCCTATTTGCTTTCTGCTTAGAGTCAGGAATGGAGTAGTTAAAGTGTAGTACTTTGTAGAAAGTTCCACTCATTGGTCAGGTTTTTGTTCTGATCTGAGATCGAGGGGCCAGCCCAGGCCTCCGGCCTCCCGCACCGCTCTCAGGGCAGATCCCATGATGTCAGATCAGCGGACGTGTGCGCTGTCAGGGGGTCTGTGATGGAGGAGCTCCCACGCTCTCCTATCCTCAGTAGGTGAGATGAATGGGAGGGGTTGCAGGCCCCATCCATCTCCTGCCCCACGAGCGCAGATGGTGCTGTGTGGAGCCCCGTCCAGCCCTGCTGTGCCCCAGAGCCCTGCTTTTCAGCCCTGCTCCTGGGGGCACACTGTTCATTGTGCTGCTTTTCACTCCTGTTGGGTCTGATTAATTTAGCTGTTAGCTGACTCGAAAAAATTACTTGATTTGGACAGCCCCCCCCCCCTCCTCCCCCCCCAAGGAGTTATATGTATAATGAAAAAAATGGCATGTATTTGTTTGGGAAGAAAAAGCTGCTAAAATGAATAATTCTGTATTTACTGCTGTATTACAGTATTAGTCTCAGCCTTTTAGCACATAACTGAATTTTCTATAATTTTAACTAATAATTGAAAGGCAGTTTTTGCCAAAATCACTGGTTAATGTTTTCTGGTCATTAAACATTGCAAATACCCCTTTGACATTAGACATTTGACAATAATCCTTGACATTATTGCCTGCACCTTAAAAGTTTTGGTTTAACCCCTTGCACGAAAGGTTGTCTAAGTGTCTTAGGCAATTCACCACATGCGTATAAATATTTATTAATATGTATACATTAATATGTATGTGTGTGTGTATATATATGTGTATATGTGTGTGTGTATATATATATATATATATATATACATACACACACACACACACACACACACACACATTCTTATTTTTTTTTTTTTTATCTATCAGACCACCCCAGTGGTTTGAAGTATTGTTTATGATACTTTGGGCAAAGGTTTTTTTTTTTTTTTGCTTTAAGTGAAGATTATACTTAAATTGCAGGAATTATTGGAATGGTAGAGGCCATGTTAAAGATGTTAGAGTTTCATAGGTAGTGCCTTTGAGTGTAAGGAGATTCCAAGACACCAGAATGAACTGAGTATGAAGTAACAGGTAAGCTGTTGGGAGTTTTTTTCCCCATGATGAAAGTAATGTTTATATTTATGCTATTCTTTATGCCGCTGTGCCCTTAAAGCAGCGTATCTGTAATTTGATGTTTCTCATGCTATTTGCTGTGTGGCTTGGCTTGGCTTGGCTTGGCTTGGATTGGATGGGACAAGGCCTCCGGCGTCTGCACAGATGGCTGCTGTCGGCGAGAGCCGTCGTGTTTGCAGATGGGAGGAAGTGATTTCAGCGGGGAGAACATCGTTCCGTGCCATTCGTGTTCATATCCTCAGGCTCCCCTCAGCACAAAATCACAATTGGCAGTTTTATTTTTATTATCACCGTGCTAATTTTTTTCTAATGGGCATGAATAAACAGACTTCCTTTAGCTTTGAACTCATTTAAACGGTTGAATATTTTACCTAAAGTATTTTGGAATTTTGCGTATTTTGCTTAAGGGCACAACAGAATGGCTACTCCTGGAATGTAAAGGCGAATGGAACAAACAACCTTTGCATCATGAGTCCACACTTTTATCTGCAGCGCCACCTGCTGTAATGGATGTTTGAAAAGATGATGCATGTGGTATATCATTATGAGAATGTAGTTCCTGTCTGGATGTTTGTCTTGGAATTAGCTCAGGTACTAGCTCAGGGCAAAGAGGGGCTGGGTTGGTGGATATGTGGGACCTCACAGGGGAACCCCATCAAGAACCTGTCCAGCAGTCAGTATGTGGAATTATGTGATAGGGCTGCTGGGTTCTTCTCTGAAAATGAAGACCCATCGTCCTGTGTCTTAAGAGGCTGCTTACAGTATGTGGGCCATTTTAGGGAGGCAGTGGTGTACGCAAACGGGTCTAATTAGCAAATAGCGAAGCAGATGTTTTGGTGTTAATGTCATATCAGAGGATCGAGTGTGCGTAATTCATACAACTGATCAATAAATATTGTGTGGTAGAGAGAAAAAAAGATTTGACTGAAATCATGACTGACAGCCCCTTTAGGGTGTCTGTTGCCTTGTGTACCATGTCTCCTGGGATCGGCTTCTTCCTGTGACCCTGTTCTCAATGAGCAGTGTGGAAATTGGATGGATTCCGATCAGATCAGTGATTCTTGATTGAGTTGTAAAATAGTTGGTTGTTCTTATTCGTTCATCCCCTAACAGTTCCTGTTTGTGTTTTTTCTTTTGTCAAGTTGTCATATCGCATTTATCTACCGCATTCTAGATCTGCGAGGGTGGTAGACACTCCATATTGTAATTTGAGGGGAACTCATCTCACTCCACATACAGTGTTTTTTTAAAGTCATCTCAGCGGTTGGTCTTCCGTCGTCTCCTTGACGCTATCCTGCCTGTGGCACAGGCAGCCGAACTGACGGCGCGTCCCTCACTAGAGGGCGCCCCAAGTTGACCTCCAGCCAGGAATACCCGGCCATGTGCGTTTGTAGTTCAAAGATGCTTTTATTTATCCACTGCGGCCATTAATCATTGATGGTCGACATCTCGCCTGGCAGAGGGGCTGTGGGTGGCAGGGGGCCTTATAGAATCTCGCTTCACAGGACACCAGATGTATTGTTCAAGCAGGTGACACTGACAGTGTGGAGAGCTTGCTAATACCAAGAGTGCCCCTTCTCATCTTCAGGCGAGCTGAGGATTCTGGGAGTACACACACTCTGTACACAACAGGATTTCGCTGAGCATTCTGGGACTGTACTTTGTATGTACGAGAATTTTACTGAGGATTCTGGGAGTACACACACTTTGTACACACCAGGATTTCGCTGCGGATTCTGGGAGTACACACTCTGTACATGGGAATATATAGCTGAGGATTCTGGAAGTTCGCAGTGTGCACAGGAGGATTCCACGGTATCGTGTTTTTTTACATATACATTAATTTCATTAGGCAGACTATTTTGTCCAAAGTGGTATACAAGTCAGGAGAATGGCATATTATAAACACTTGTGTTGTCAGTGAGTCGACAAGGCATAAGTGCAGCTAGGCTTAGGTTCCAGTGAACACTCAGGTACAAGTGTAAGCAGTATGGAAGCAAGAGCAATACAACAACTTCCAGGAAGAGCAGGAACGTGACAAATATTCAATCCACAGAAAGTGCAAAATTAAGAATATTCAGGGAACATGGAGAGGTATCAGGCACTAAAGTCATGTATGTGGAGCCGCTGATTTACCCTGTACAAACATCATTTAGGTTTTTTAGTGTATTTTTAGCCCAGTACACCCTTGCTTCTTGAAATTTATATGGCAGAGACAATGGCAGGCTGCCTGACAAGCATTGAGGCCCCTGAAGCTTTGTTTTTATGGAAAATGACAGATTTATGGAGCGCGATGCACATATTGCTGAAATTCAGACGAAGGGGCACTCTTTAGATGATATGCTAATTTAAACAGCTTCAACGGCCCACTCAGTCTGTTATTTATTCAAAAGACCCTTGATATGTCATTGCATCAGCATTGAATTAAAACAAAGCACAGTTACCTGTTCTATTTATGTCAGTAACAAAAGGAACACGAGTGGTTTTCAGGTATTCTGAATAGTCCTCGAAATCAAATGTGTATTTTATGATCAAATTGCAGTGGACGTAAAGGTTATCCTGGTCATTTGTAATCTGAGATTGATATGGCAGTATACAAACCTTAAATTATTATGAGACCGTAATTATTAGTTATTTGTCTAAACATGTTACTGGTTTAAACTGAGAACAGAGTCTGCGTCCAAGACTTTGGTGCTGTCATAATCTTTGGGAGCAGAGGTTTGGGAATATGGGACAGCTTTTTCCGACGTGGAGGGTAGACGGTGTCCTTTGAAATTAAAGATACAGTGAAATTGGGCAGGAGTGATTTGTTAGGGTGCATTTGGATGACTTTGTTGTGTGGTAAATGTACGTATACAGGAAGTGCCTATGGATGCCGGAGCCGTGGGAGAGGAGACATTGTTGAAAATTTTTGTTGGAATTTCAACATGAGTGGCATTTGGGAGTGTTAGCACATTCTCCGGGATTTGGTCCTGATGTTGACAGTGCTACATTGTCAGATCGTGAATTTCTTTTATCATTTCCTGACACTGGTCAGGGGTTGGGCCTTCAGCTTCTTCAGAACGTGCTGAGATGGAGAGAAGGGAGGGCCTGAAATTGAAGTGGTTTCACGAAATTGCTCGGTGCCCATAATGCAGAGCTTTAATTTAGAGCTCTTAGATACCGTCTAAACATTTCAACAAGATTGACACAAATGTAAAAATGCCATAACGGCTTAGTTAAACGAACCGGAACTGATGATTGATTGTTGATGAAAATGGATAGAGGATAATTACACTTCTGTTTTAATGCACTCAAGTGTGCATCAATCTTTTCTACAGTTGTTTCTCCCAGTATTGACGGTTCAGTTCATTTTCATTTTATGTTCTTGCTTTTTATTGCTTCTCCTTTTTAGCCGTTATTTCTGATTAACTCCATGTGTTATTAGTTCTGTGTTCGGTTAACCATGGAGTACTCTGAAATATAGGTAAGTTTATTTGATAAACATGTGTATTTTTTTTTGCAAAAAAATATGCTTAAGGCACCTGTCCTGACCCTGGATAAGTGGTTGGAGGATGGATGGATGTATTGTTGAGGCTTTCACTTCAAATCATGCCCAGCATGCCTGCTGACAGACGCTGAGCTGGTCCAGTTTCTTTTGAATCGTAACAGCTTGGTGAAGCTCTTTTTGCTTTTAAAGGCCACCAAGCCTGTGTTTGTTGATATATCTCAATTGGGGAGTGTCATCCAGCTCAGCGCCTCTGTCATTTGTCTCTATGGTTCCTTTGGTGTCATAATCTTGCACACGTTTTTGGCGTGACATGGTGGCTCAGTGGGTGATGTCTCCGGGGTGGGGTGTTAGAATCCCACCTCCGACTGTTTGTGTCGAATTTGCAAGTTCCCCCTCGTATTTGCATGGGTTTCCTCCAGGTACTCCAGTTTCCTCCCATGGTTCAAAAACATTAAAGTAAATTAGTAAATTAGCGTCTCTGAATTGGCCGTGCAGTTGAGAGTGTGCATGCTTGTGCGATCTAGTCCACACTGTCCTCTGCTTCGTGGGATAGGCTCCCTGCTTGCTGATGTGCGGTTATGAAAAGTGGATGGAATAAGTCTTATCCCGATATAGGATTGTATACAGCTGACAGATACATTCTATTGCAATCAAGTTGGGAGTCAAAGCAGATTGAGCCACTGAGCTAAGATCAGATTCCTCTCATACATCAAAGAGGCATCGCTTGGAAGTCTATTTTTTCCCCGCTCTGGCCCTCTGTCCTAATTGCCTAGATTTAATGGACGGTGGCACTCCTTTCCGCCAGGTTACGGGCTCTGTAGGAGCAGGTCACTGGGTTAATATGTGGCTGGCAGTTAGAGGTAGACTCTGTTTCCCCGGCTAGGTCTTGTCAGGCTTCCTTTGGTATGCTGCTCCGTAGCTAGCCTCTTCAGCGCCCGCTTCGGCTCTGATCGCCGCTGACGCCTCGTAACACACTCTGTTTTAGCTCAGGGTTGCTTGCTGATGAGGCAGTATGCCAAGTAGCATCTGATAACGCTGATCCATGGGTGCTCGCCTGTGGAAAATCTCATTTGGACCAATGAGACTTATCCCTTGCCGAGTGTGACTGAGGGCCTTCCTACAAGTAACACATGTTTTCTTATATATTCATCATTTCTTTCATTCATTATTTTCGAAATAATTTTTATGAAGATTGTTGTAAATTATTTAATATTAAATTATACTTTTATAATTTAATGATATAATTTTTTTAGATATAGCAATAATAATTCTAATATAAATAACCTGTTTGTACATGCAGCTGAGAATGTGGGTTTCTCCATCACCCCGTGCCTCAGTCGAGAAAGTCTTTATATCGGTGTGTCTCAAACTGGTCCTCGGGGAGCAAGACCTCTGATTGTTTGGGGTTCCCTGAGGATTGGTTTTGGACAGTGCACCCTATATCACAAGTGTGCTCTGTCTCGTGTAGTTAGGGTGCACTGCTCCGTGTCCTGCCATCATGTCAGCTGGGGGTACGGTCAAGGAAACGCAAGCCCAGTCGGCTGGAAAGAAAAAGCCATCACGGCCTGGTCACAGCCGATTACCTGCTCTCTGTCCGGGCCCCGTCCGGCACAGAACCGTAAGGATTGCATCCCACCTGAAGAATGCATTTTTTGGCATCTCGGACTACTTTTTTTTTCTTCTGAATGATAGAGAAATCTTATTTTCTTAACCTCAAAGGTCCATTATGACCAGGTCAGGTCGTGTCCAGTAAAGCACCGTCATCACATTTGTGCTGCGGCTGTGCACTTGTTTTTTAGAAGCTGTTCTCACCCCCAACCCCGCTGCAAACACACGCACACACATTTCCATTCCTATCTTAGTAAGGACTGTCATTTACAAGACTTTTGTAATTTTAACTTCTTTGATAGCATTCACAGATTTTTATAAAATGAAGCCCTCGCTACTTCACTAGTCACTTTTTTGAGCATTTGCTATACTTGCGAGGTTCTCTGGTCCCCACGAATATAGCAAAACCTGTACACGCACACGCACTCATTCTATATTCTCTTACAACCACAAACCTCCCCCTCCCTGATTCGCACACAGACACACGCAGTGAACTGCAGACACACACAGGCATGCATCTTTAGAGTTTAGATGTAGTGTATGTATAGTACATGAAGTACAGGAGGCCAGTCAGAATCAAACTCAGAATGTAAACAGACCGCAGAGAAAATGGTTGGATCAGAATTATTCCTCATCAGGTGACAAACTGTAGATGGCAAGGTTTCTGTGGATTTGTAATTATTACAGTATGGGGAGCCTTTGTCCTCACAATGTGACAAAAACCTGTTACGTTCTACCTACCTGCCCCTGTCTGCGTGTGCCTGCGCCTGTCGCTGCTCGTCTGCACACGTCTGCACTTGCCTCTCACACTGTAATAGCCAATCTTCCCATCCAGGGTGTTTTCCCCCTGATTCCCTGTGCTCCCTAGGATGGTCCCTGAACTTACCTGTGTCTCCATGTCACTGGGCTGCTTTATCTTTCTCTTAGACTGTCGGCTGTGCAGCGATCGCGGAGGTGAGGCTTCACTAACGCAGCCCCAAATGTACTCCGGTCTTTGGGGGGATTCCGTTTCAGCTAGCTCACACAGCCCACCCACTCCAACTGCCCCTGAATGCACAGGCTCTTCCTGTACACCCTGAACTTGCCTTTCATAATTAATAAATCAGAAAATCTGGAACCCACCAGGCACGTGTGTGCTCACCGAAACATGAAATCTGGCACAATATGAAAGAACTTGTCACTGTATTTTTTATGTGCAACACACACATACGGCTGTTTTTTTAGGGTTAAGACCATCCTGAAGGAAAGGGTTAGTTTCTGCACATGCATGGACGCACGCACACACACACACACACACACACACACACACACACACCGTTTCACCATGCACTCGTCTGCCAAATCTGTGGGACGTGGGGTTTTGGCACGGGATGGAGAGGCTGAGCTGTCACCCTCTGTGGGCTTGCGAGTTTTAAACAACTGGGGTGGCCCCCACCTTGACCCCTGACATGCTCTCCATTCGCGGATAATGGGAGGGCTTCTGCACATGGTGGGAGATGCTGCGGAATCTTTTGGCTCTCGTGGGCGCGTGAAGGTGAAGACAGGATAGCAGCGGCGATAGCCCTGAGATAGACTGCCAGCCGGTTCAGTATTCCCAGCTTATAGGAAAGGTTGTGTTTGTGTCCAGTGGGGGGGAACAATACAAAATTCATTAAAAAAAACATAATGGAAGGTTTTTTGTGAGAGGATTCCTGTCTGACAGTGTTTGCTTTAGTTTGTTGTTGCTCTCTCTCACTCACTCACTCACTCACACTCACACACACACACACACGCACGCACTCAGATCAACAAGCCAGCCGCTTCGCCTTCACCACATCCACCTGGCCTCACAACAATAACAAGGCAAACATTTACCTCTGGCTCCGATGCTGAGCGGTTTATTAAGGGATTAAGGAAAAAAGGTGGTGGTGGGGTGGGGGTACCAGGGAAGGGGGAGGGCTGGATTCCCAAGCATGAAAGGGCTCTATCCTATCCATCCCAGTCCGATTTCATCTAGTGGCTCTTGAAGCAGAGGATTTGCTTGCTTGTGTTAGTTTAGATCAACAAGGCAGGGGCTGGAGGCTTTGAGTGGCCATTAGCTAAAACAAACCTGCCTTTCAGATGCCCCCCCACCCCCCCGAGCCCCCCTCACACGGCTAAGGGATGGCCGCTTGTTTTTTCTGAACCCTGATTCTTAAGATATCATCTTATTTTTTAATATTTACATATGTCTCTTACATTACTCCTGCTAACATCTGCTGGGTAGAAACAGGCTTTAATATCATACGTTGATTAATGCATAAAAGATACATATATTCTAAAATGCAGTCTGCCAGCAGTATGTCAGATCTATAGTAGCTTTTTGCAGGTCTATCAGACTTACCTGTGTAGCCAGGTATTGTGTGTGTGTGTGACAAATTACCTTTTGCGTAGTTTGTTGTTACAAGGCAACTGTTGCTAGGTCTAATGGCTTAAGCGGTGCTAAAAGGGAATCATTACTATTATTATTATTCTATTCCCTTTTCTCAAAGCGGTGTCTGTCTCGCTTAGGAGTCTTGTGTTCCCGGAGTTCGGTCAGTCTTTGGTGGGTCTGCGGAGGTACATCAGCCTGTAATCCACACACCCTCCATTTGGATAAGCAGATAATCCAGAGAATGGTGGCTGTGGTCTGACAGGTTCACACATCCCACATCTCTATGGCACGATGGTAGCGTCTGAGAACACCGAGCTGATGGAGTCGGCGTCCCCCCGCAGCTGTGTCAGTTTGGGGTGCTCCGGGGCCAGCGATGGCCGCAGACGCCCGTTCTGGACCTCTTTGATGGGCTCCAGGAAGACCACGTGCTTGCTGCTGCCCGCCTTCCGCCCGGGCCCCTCGGTTGTGGCCGGCGGGGTGGGAGTCAGCATGGAGGATTGGGCACTGCACTCGTTGGCGGGGCTGGTGGCCCCGGGTGGCGACGGCCGCCTACTGCACCAGCAGCGGCAAGGCGTCAGGTAGAGGTACATGAGAACCACCACCAGGGTGACCACGCAGCCCAGTAGGGTGGTGAAGCCCGTGTTGAATGGCTCCACCTCGATGTAGCGCATGGTCACCGTCACGTTCACTTCCCGCGTCTCGTTGCGCAGCCGCTGCCGGTCAAGCGCCATGCACAGGTAGACGCCGGAATCTTCCGTCCGCGCCTCCATGATCTCCAGGCTGCCATTAGCATACATGCGCAAGGTGCCATTGTTACCCGGCGGAATGATGTACTCCTGGTGCGGGGAGATCCAGAGGAAGGAGAGGTGGTGTCCTCGCATGGACGTCTGGCAGTCCAGCAGCACTGGGTCCCCGACAAAGGCCAGTAGGCTGGCCTCGGGCTCGCCCGGCGTGCCCTCCGGCGGCAGGGTGCAGTTCTCGAAGAAGCGGCCATGCTGGAAGAAGCGGATGGAGGCGCGGCGCTCTCCGAACACCAGGCACGTGTGTTCCTCCCGGTAGTCCCTCACCGAGCCGAAGCCCCGCTGCTCCCAGCGCCGGAACATTCCGTACATGGAGCACTCGCAGATCAGCGTGTTGTTGTGGAGGAACAGGCCGCTCTGCACGTACCCGGGCAGCGCTGCGATGTCCTCCATTGGCAGCCTGGACATGCGGTTGGAGGACAGGTCCAGGGTGCCCAGGAAAGGGTGGCTGTGCTCCTGTATGGAGAAGAAGGGGAAGTCTGTCAGCCGGTTGTGGCTGAAGTAGGCCCGGTGCAGGCTCCCCAGGCCGGCCAGCGCCCCGCTCTCTACCCGCGTGATGCTGTTGTTGAAGAGCAGCAATTCCTCCAGACTGACCAACTCCTGGAAGTAGTGATGCTCCACCACATGCAGCTTGTTGGATGACAGGTCCAGGTGGCGGATGCCGGTAGCATTCTGAAAGGTTCCGGGAGCGAGCCCGGTCAGCCGGTTGTGCGCGAGGCGCAGACTGTCCAGCCGGGGCAGGTCCGAGAAGGCGGCCTCCTCCAGGCGAGTCAGCCAGTTGTGGCTGAGGTCCAGGCTGGCCGTGGACGCGGGGATGTGTGACGGGAGCTGCTCTAGGCCTCGCGATCCGCAGCTCAGGATGTCGCAGGCACACAGGCAGCCGGGAGGGCAGCCGGCCACGGCCAGATGCAGCAGCGGTGACATCAGCAGCGCGAGTCCTGCCACGCCCGGAGCAAAGATCATCGTGCCACCCGGACGCTCCCGGACAGAGCCTCCAGGCTGCCACCGTATCCGGCCGGGAACCCGTGGGCCGAGCCGTGAGAGCTCCCTCCCCCAGGCGTGTAGACGCTGTGCTCCACAAGAACTTCAAAGCTTTGAAAGGGAAAATGGCTAACGAGCAGTGGCAATCCAGCTTAAAGGACTGAGGCCCCGGAAGAGAGATTTACGTCTGCCCGGCAGGTTCCTCACCTCTCTGAATCCCAGAACCGGTGCTCCGAAGCTCCCACTAAGTCCAGTAAGCAAACGGTAGTCCTGTGTCCCAGCTGTTGGTTTTGAAGTTGTAGCTTTATGACACATGCAGAGTAGGTTAGTTTGGTGTCAAAGGGTTCCAGCTTCACTGGGGGGTTAGTAATCATCTAGTTTCATAGCAATTCTCTGTACTTGACTTTTGGATCCCCCCCCCAGTCCTGAGTCAGAATGGCTTCTCAGTTGCTATTTTCTTATTGTCGTTCTCCGGGTAAAATACTTTTCTTTTTTTAAGCAGAGATTCCACTCACCTGCTCCATGTGAGCTGCTAACCTGAGAGTAGTCAGTTAGCGGTGCTGGCTGTGGGGGCGAGACGCAGGGGGGGGACCCTGGGGTGCGGAGTTCGACCCCAGGTCTTCAGAGCTGCTCCTATCCAGTTGATACATCCACCCCCCTCCCCCCCTTCCCAGAGTCCAGAAAAAGTCCAGAACCTTGGGGTCACTGCATCCTGCCTGGTGGCGATGGCTCTCCAGCAGCGTGCTTGAGGAGGTCCACTTCACAGCTGCTTTCTGGCACTTTCTGATCCTGGGGAGCTCCTGCGAGCTTTGGCCCTTTCCTCCAGCTCTCTAGCATCCAGCCTGTCGCGTGGCTGCTGTCTCGCTCGCTCTATTTGAAGCCTGCCTCCCTCCCTCTCTCTCTCTCTCTCTCTCTCTCAGTCTCTCTCTCATGCACGCGGTTACAGAGGAGGGGCATCAGGGTTTGTGTTCAAGGCACCGATTGGCCAGAGTAAGGACAGAGAAAACATAGGGGCGCTTTGGATGGGGATTCCTGTGGTGTAAATATCAGCTGTATTATTATCGTAATTGTTTCTGCTCCATAATCCTCGGTGGTTATCTCAAAACAATGTGATGAGCTGCTCTGACTGGCTTGTGCTACTGGTCTGCATAATCAGCTGTCATTTACTAAGTATCCAGCCAATCAGCTTTTGTGATTTCTCTCCATTTCTATGTTTTTAATTGTCTTATATTGGCACATAATGACTGATTCCTCCCATAGTAACAGGCTCATAATAACAAAAGTAGGGCGACTGTAGTCTGTACAATAGTGCTCTGGATGCATGGTGGAATCTATACACGCCTGTGTGTGTCTGTGTGTGTGTGTGTGCACCACTTGCATCTCACAAAATCTGGAACTCCATAACACTGGAAGTATTTGAGGTTGGAGGGGGGGGGCGTAAATTTATTTCTTGGATCATTGGTTGTAGAGTTGATAACAATATGTCATCCCATATAAAATTCAAAAATCTGTAACACCTTCCTGTTCCAGATTTTGGGAAAGGCCTGAACAGATGTGCCCATGTGTGTGTGTGTGTGCGTGCGTGCTCACCACGCACACACACATTCTCAGTGACGGTATCCCTCGCAGCCCTGACTGCTGTCACAATGTGTTACCGTGCTCCCCCCCCACCAATCCGCTCTCTCTGTGCTACAGGCTAGGTGGGAGCTCATTCCCAGCCATCCCCCCCCCCCAGCCCTTAGCCCCGCCTGCCTGCTGCCAGGCCTGTTTGCTTGGAAACGGAAGATGTGGTAGCGACGTGTTTTAGCTGTGTGGGGGCGCTCATATATAACCCATCAGTTCCATTTCTGCTCATGGAATACAGGCTTGGTTATTATATATTATGTATACAAAAATTTTTTAAACTAACTTCACCTGACAATCCCTTAAGCCAAAAAGTGAGTCTGTTTAGTCTCCATTAGCTTTTTGCTTTTATTTTCTTTGCTTTGTTTTACTTGCATGGCTGAAATGCTTTTAACTTCATTTTTACTCGGCTAGAGATTTAGCTAGTTAGTCTCCCTGCTTGGGGGTTATTATACCCAGTCAACTGAACACTGAAATAAAACCTATATTAAACCATTTGTAGTTTTACAGCATATTTCACTTGCCTGTATTGAATTTGCATATAAATTAGCAGCATCTATTGCAGTGTAATTAGCTTGTAGCTATACACTCGGCAGTTGGTTAAAGTGTGTGTATGATATTTAAAGAGCACTGTCGCAAAGTTGTCGGACCGTGTCAGTGACGGACAGATGGTCAGGCGATAGTGTTGTTTGTTCAGAGCTGTGTTGGTCATTTATCGGCGCGGCTCCATTTCGGTGTGAATTTATTATTTCACAATAAGTCTGTTTTACAGTCATACTTTAACATGCAGCAAATTTTGGTTGTGAAAATAATAACAGTGCTAATTGCATACATATCTTTCTGTTACTCTTTTTTTGTTTAGGCAGAACTGTCATCAGAACTCATTTGTATGCTGCTTTTTTTTTTTTTTTGAAGAGAAATGTTGTTGTTAATGTTTTTATCCTGGGGGAGTTTTTGACGTTTTAAGCAGGGGGAATGATAAGGGTGAGCCATCGAGTGCTTCTCTCTGGATTTCTGTCTCTTGTTGTCAAACGCGTGATTCACCGTTTACGTTTTCCTGTCCCTTTTTCTGAGTTCCCGCATAAATCGCAGCTGCGTCAAGCAGTGTAAAAAAAAAAAACCTGCTTCCCTTTTGTCTGCCGTTCTTTGAATGGTGACAGTGGCGGTGATGTGGAGAGAATGGACTGCGTTCCTCGTAAAAATGTCACACAGCTCTCTGCCAATCTGCTTGGGTACCATTTTTATCTTAGAATTAGGCATCTTACTGACTCTGAGATTTGTAAAACAAAAACGGCTTTTTTTTTTCTTAACACGTTCGCCGCACTTCGGCTCACAGGACTGATGAGCAAGATGCCGCCGTGTGGTGGAACAGAAGCTGCCCTGTTGCCTGTGTGTGACGGAGGCAACCTCCGAAAAACGGCGTGACTGTCTGAACCGAAAGATAAGTCTGGCTTAGAAAGGATCGTCCTGGCCTGCGGTGAACGTGGGATGTGGGGCTAAGTTCTGCTGGAGAAGTATGTCCACATAATTCCCAGGATCGGTGTTCCTGAGTTATTTCACCCGGTCATAAAATCTCTTCTGTGCTGGACAAGTAACTTCCTGATAACTCGCTGCTACTCAAATGTCAGGTCATAACGGTGACAGAGTAAAAGTGGACCAGTGATGGTGCTCCTGGTGGTCAGGGTGCTTCAAAGAAGGTATCTCACTCCTGCGTGATGCTCCATTTGACCGGTTCAGGGCCGAATAATGCAGAACTCCGTTTGGACCGCCGAGTGCCAGAATGAGCCGGGGGTCCCTTTGAGTGCACCCCACCCATGATGGTAGGTGTCACGGACGAGGCTGTCTTTGATGGAGAGTAGGGGTGAGGTGTAGGGGGGCTGTACCATGTCAGTTCTATTCCCTTAGTAACACACCCTCCACTCCCACCGTCTTGCACATAACAGCGGGAGACTTAGCCGGTGATTAGAGAGGCCTCTGTCATGAAATGGCACAAGATTGGAGAGTTGCAGTGTGTCTCTTTACAAGCGGTATATGATGAATGGGGGAGGGGTTCTGCTGACAGCTGCCTCTACTGCCTTGACCGTGGCTTACATGGGTGCAGCAGACCACCAGGCCCGAAAAACAAAGCCTAATCTCCTCAAGCCTGTGCTTATGCACAAGCTGCCCCATTCTTATGATGCTATAAGATGTTATGTTCTGTTATTTCAAATTTGGAACATTTCTCTTGGCCAATGGAATGGTTCTGAGCTTCGTGTAGTAGTGATGGAAACTAGCTTATTGACCTCTGCATACAGTGTCAGTGCCCACTGTCGGTGTTTCATGTCAGTTACCCATATGATAAGTACATGGGCTTAGAGTGGCTGGAAATGGCCCATGTCACACACCTGCGTTGTTACCCTCCAGGGAGGGGCGCCATTTCCAGCACGACTGCTCCCAATTTAGAACTGGTTGCTGGGTGACTTGGTCAAATTTTGCAGCGTGAAAAAGGATGGGGTGCTTGGGGAAATGATATCTTATCCTGCAACGTGTGGGATTACCGTGTGCCAAACCAATAACGTTCCCTAAGGACAAGGAACCGACAAAGTATCTACCAGGGGAGGGTGCCGATTGGCTGCCCACCGGGGAGACCCCACCAGCTGTAGCTTCTGTGGCTTCAGCCCGCTTTTCCCCAATCCTGTGAGTTAAGTTGCGTACCACCTCCGCTCGGCGAGTTTGAATATTCTGCTTGGGTTGTGTGGGCTCCCTGCAGGTACTCCAGGCGCCTCACACAGTGCGATGACATACAGTTAAGCTCATTGAAGAACAGAACTGCAAAAGAGACCCCCAGTGACCTAAGGTCAGGTTTCCTCATCATATGTTACAGGATTGGGAACCAAACCCCACTCAGTCCTCATGTAATCAAGGGCTTTCATTACATTTCCAGAAGTCTACAGAAATTCTCAAACGTATACTGTGGAGTGAGTGAGTTTTTAGAAATTTGCTCCTCAGTTGGCATCTCTAAATTGATTGTGTGTGTGTGTGTCTGTGTGTGGGGGGGCGTTTATGTATGTATTACATTGTGCGGACCAAAAGTCCCCATAATGTGATGATAACCTGTTATTTTGACATTGTGGGGACCATTTTTTATCGGTCCCCACAAGTGGAAACTCAATTTTATAAAGGTCTGTAGTTGTAATGAAAAAACAGAAAATGTCGAAAGTCTTGTATTTTTTTTTTGGTTACTTATGATTAAGGGCTGGGTAGGGGTTATGGTTGTCACTGTTGGGATTAGGGTTTTTTTTCACAAAGATACGGTATATGTGTGTGTGCGTGTGCGCGTTCTTGTATAGATCACTTTTGAGTACCAAAATGTCCCCAAAGTGCAGTAAAACTTGAAATTTCCCTACTTTTGAGGATAACTTTTTAGGTCCCCATTTGGAAAACCTCAGTTTTATAAAAATATGTGAATGGAATCAAAAAAGTAAAAATGCCAAAAGTCTTTTATTTGGGTTTGTTACTTATGGTTATGGTTATCGTTATGGTTAAGGTTAGGGCTGGGTTGGGGTTAAGGGTGTCGTGATTGGGATTAGGGTTTTTCCCCATAGAAATGAATGGAAGGTCCCCATTTAGATACCTGTATGTATGCAGAGGCTGTGTGTGCGTGTGTGCGTGTGTGCGTGTGTGCGTGTGTGCGTGTGTGCGTGTGTGCGTGTGTGTGTGCGTGTGCGTGTGCATTTGCGTGTGTGCGTGCCCTGTGATAGACTGGTATTCCTTCCAGGCTGAACCTCAGCCTCGTGCTGGTAAGGATTGGCTTCAGCAACGCCCCCCCCTTTCCCTTGTGGCTGTGTCTTGATAAGCAGTTGGACGATGGATGGATGGATCACTCTGTAACCCCTCGGCCACCCGGCCTCCCCCGCTTCCCGCCTCCCCCTGGCCGAGCTACTGTGACGTCAGTGCCCTTCGCCTTTCTGGCTGCAGATGGCCACCGATTCGTTCTGATGGCCCCTCGGAGCTGTCGTTCTGAATTAAAGCTCTGTACATGAGCTGGAAAGCACCCCCCACCTCCGCCCTCATTATTATAATTCTCACTTTCCATCTGTTAATGCTACCTTCATGGGAGTTGCTGGTCGAATCACAGCTCATTGGCTAATAACAAAGGCGGATGCAGTGAACTATGAGGAAATACACCTTATCTAACGTGTTAATTACTGAGCTAATAATGGACCCTTTAAAGGTCACTTGGAAATGGTCATTATAGATTAATACCCCACTTTGGTAAGTATATTATATTCCTAATGTCTACTGTATAGAGGCAGTTTTCATTTGATTGTTTTTTGCCTGTTTAATATTGGTAACTTAATGTTTCTTGTCTGTGCTTTATAGGGGGGAGTGTCATGTGGTGTGGCCAGTGTGCCATGTGGTATAGGGGCATATCATGTGTGGTGGGTGTGTCATGTAGTGCAGAGGTGTGTCATGTGGTGTGAGGTCATGTTGTATTACGTGGTGAATGTGCCATGTGGTACTGCATAGGGGCATATCATGTGTGGTGGGCGTGTCATGTGATGTGGTGGGCATGGCCTTGATGCTCCTCCTGCTTTTTTGTCTTCCAGGGTGTCGCGTGCCTCCTCGGTGCTGCTGTCCGACCCCTGTTTCCAGCTGAACTCCATCCGGCACCTCCTGGGAGAGAGTGAGCCTCCTGTCTCCGGGGCTGCCCCAGGCCCCTCCGAGCGCAAGCACTTCTCCCTGCATGCCTGTGAGTAGCCTCTCCACGCTGATATCCCGCTCCACCTGACAGGGGCACCACGTATTGTGGCCTTATACAGTCTCCGTTATCTGCTTGTACATTTTTCATGTTTCAAGGAACTTGTGTCGACAAATGTCAGTGAAGTTTTAAGTTAGAAAGTCCGCAGAGGTAGAACTCGAACTTCTCTTTGGAGCCAGCTGAGTGCTTTTAGCATTCCTTTGATTAATATTTAATTGAAATATATACCAAAGCCACTTTTTCTCCTCCATCTCTTTCTGAGCTTGTTGCTAATACAAGCCAAGGGCTTTCTTGGCAGTGTGGGCTGATACTGCAACCCCATCTCACACACGCATATTGAGGTTTTCTGATGTATTGAAATAAAGATCATGCATATTCTGCTCTCTTTAAAAGTCACCCTTTGGTTATTTTGCCAGTAACTTAATCCTGTACTGTTTTTGTTGTTTCTTTCCAATCCAAAGTGCCTTTAGAGATATAGTCACTAGGACCCTCTTGATTGTCATGTTCCTAAGCAATTGCATACAATATTATCAAATTCTTTATTATTCACATATCGTCCTATACTGGCATATGGCCTGGCACCTATCCCCCCCACCAAAAACACCGTTTCTGCCTGTTTGGCATCGAGCAGGCTGCCTGATTGCGCCCTGACATCCCTCCGGCGCCACGGGAGAATGCGTCGGTGATTCACTCGTGCTCATTACCTCGGCGAGGCCCCGCTGTCGGCTTCGGACTTCTGTAGGCGTGGTGGAGTTCCTGCTTCTGCGCTGCCCACGGCACTGTTTTTTTTCCCATGGACTCAACTCATTTGTCAGAATTCGTGGCCACTGGGATTGCGAGCGTTTCGTTGCACGGAACACAAATGCATGATACGCAAGTTACCCGAGGGCGTAAAACCAGCCCTGGTGCTCTAATTCCAATTCGAGAGCTGAAGACTGGAATGCAAAGAACCTTGAGGGGGACCCGTTTAAATCAGCAATAAATGGGTCAGGATCAGCAGGGGAGTGTTGTGGAGTTTTGGGAATCAATTTCCCCAGTGGTGTGGTGTGGATTCATTCAAGTCGTCTTTATGTAAGTTTGCACGATCAGTCTGATATTAATTATCCAAACACAAAGGATAGATTGCCTCTCATTTGTAGTAATGCTTAAAATAATTAGTTTTCCCTGAAATGCGGTCGGCTGTGCGGCAGCTAATGACTGCAGGCTTTTATTCGTATAATTTCAAACCGAACAGTTGCAGCTCAGTTGATCCGGATTCCTGACACCATCACTTCCTGGGAGTCGATGGGTGGAACTGGCCTCCACCTCCTCCTTTTCTTCCTGCTTTGCCCCCCCCTTTCAGAAACCCCCCAGCTTCTTCGTGAAGCACTCCTACATCTGAGCCTTGCCGCGATCTTTCAGGCATCAGGGCGAGAGTGACGTGCTGTGGTTAGCGTCCAGCGGCACTGTCAAAGCGGGCGGCACAGTGAAAAAGCCCCGCGGTTATTAGCCGAACAGTGGGTGCTATTGATCACCCATGAGCAATGGGGAGTCTGACAGGTGATGCCATCAGGATTGATTCTGCGTTATTGCCCGAAGCAGCTTGGTTATGTAAAATGAATCAACACCATGTCTCCGGCAATCGGAATTGAATATTTGCGTTCCTGTTTATTCCCCCCTATAAGCTGTGTACTAGAGGCAATAGAGCCTCAGCAGATGTCCACTGTGCACACTGGTTGGCCAGAAGCTGGATGGCAGTCTTCTAGTTCAGCTAATTTTGGATTGGGGCTAAAGAAGACCATCAGTGTCACTGACCACATCTATTCCCGGGTTTCATGAATTATTCCTGATTAAAAGTGACCGGCGCTGAACCTTGCGGCTATACTGTAGCTGCAGGTACATTTTTCACGCAAGGCTGCAGATCTCCTTAGTTCCCACGGGAACGGATTGGTCTCGAAGGAGACGCCCACATCGTCACGGGAAAGCCCTCATGCTCCTGGCCGAGATGTAATGGCCACCTTTTTTTTCCATGGATGACTTTCCTCCACAAGAACTGGCACGTTCTAGGCAGTTGTATTTATTACATCGTTGTACTGTGAAGTTGCCTGGCTTGTGATTTTGCCCAAATTGCATTAAGTCACTTATCCATCTATACTACTAGGCATCTTTACTGATGCTATTTAATTAAAGAACGTTTCTCAAGGATACAACCTCAGTAAATGCAAGGTCCCATTAGAGGTCCTATCATTTTTGCCAGTAGTCAGTACATTTTTATCTGTTAATCAGAAGGTGTGAAGGTGTCAAGGACATTGTCATCTTGTGGGCAAATTAAATAGTCTGTTTTACATGCCATTCGCACTGCAGGAAGCCATCCTCATGTTTTTCCCAATTAGAGTGGAAATTGACTATTTCCCCTCCTGTTCACTCAGCCTTGGTTGTGTTTTTTGTGTTTTATTATACAGTTTAAAGGGGGCACAATAGCATGAAAAGAAATAGCGATGGATGGAACCGGGATGCAGGAGCCGTATCGATTTTTGTTCCGTTTCTGAAGACGTCAGCACGCAGGAGGGCCGGCCACTGACAGGATGCACTGAAAAGCATCCTTGGGAAGCTATCCGGTTGGTGTTCACTGGCACCGGCAAGCCGCTCTTTCATTATGGATGAATGTCGGAGCTAGTTAGAGCTCACCGTGGTGTGATGCGTCCTTCGGAAACGCACACGGGCCTGAGAGGCGGCGAAGGAAAAAAGTCGGCATTCCAATTGTCCCCTCTTCTTCCGCAGACCTCCAACATCCAGACACGTTCTTCAAAATGGAGGAACTGCAGATTAACAGAATCTGCAATACATCCATAAACCTAATACCTCCTTCCTGAAGTGTTGATGTCATTAGTTATTGGATTGTGTACACAATGGGTAACACGATGGCTCAGTGGGCAGCACTGTCGCCACACACCTCCAGGGCTGCTGGTTTGAATGCCTTTTCTGGCTCTGTGTGGGCTTTGTAAGTTGACCCTCGACAACCCAAAAATGTTGGGTGGACTGCTGTCTCTGAGTTGCCCTTACCGTGCTGCCTGTCAGGAACTGGCATCCCATCGA
Source organism: Petrocephalus sullivani (assembly GCA_026780845.1). Lineage (NCBI taxonomy): Eukaryota > Metazoa > Chordata > Actinopteri > Osteoglossiformes > Mormyridae > Petrocephalus > Petrocephalus sullivani. Next base: position 4,585,925 of record JAODKM010000118.1, on the reverse strand, counting down.
GACTGTCCCTCTTCCTTATACCCCGTGCTTTTTTGGATAGAGTCCAGGATCTCTTTGGCCCTGTTTTGGTTAAGCGGTTATGCACCATGGATAGATTTTAAATTATTACCGCTCTTACCTTTAATTATCTGGGCGACTTTTTCTGTGCTTCTGATTTCTTTATTTGCAATGCAATGACTTGATCCATCTACGGGACACCGCGGGTCGGACAGATCATGATGCAAGGCAAACAAGCTTGAACAGTCGTGACCCTTAAAAGAGGGGGAAAAAGACATCGATCAATGTTAATGGGAAAGCCTTGGGAATGTGATGGCTGTATTAACATGACAAAATGCCCCTAGAAGACTTAATTATTGAGATGTGATAAGAAAGTGAGCAAATTCATCCAATTTCCGAGGCTCGAGATTGATGATCTTTGATGGAGCTCACCTGTCTTCTTAATGCCTCCATTCCTTACGCCTGGAATTAGATATATGAAAAATGCCAGTTTAATATGAAGAATAGATTTAAATGTGTATCCCTCTTTAAATTGTAGATTGAAACTAAAAAAGTCCCCAGTAGTGCTTCTTAGTGCCCCGTGGAGCTAATGAACAGAATTGTTCCTGATATGCTCCACTATCTGCTTCTCAGCCACTGCCTCCAGTGGGTTCAGGGTCAGTCCTGTGATTAAGCTCTCCTGATGACTTATCCTGCTTCCCCAGCTGACCATAGCCACTGTGGATTGAAAAAGCTCGCTACACACATTAAGTCCTGAGCCTTTTCAGAAACTAAAATCCACTGTTGCTTTTCTCGTATGGTGCTGCTGTGCTGTCCTCCCAGTCCAGTCTGCTGTTCAGGACGACCCCAAGGTCCTTGTACCACTGCACCACCTCCACTTCCTGTCCCCAGGTGATGACTGGTCTCAGGAACTCCTTGGCACAGCAGAAATCCACCACCAGCTTCTTTGTCTTGTGGGTGTTGAGCTGAAGGTGCTTCTGCACCACAACACCAAGTCCCCCACAGGCCTCCTGTTCTCTGACTCATCTCCAGTGTCGATGCACCCTGTGGCGGACGAGTCGTTGGAGGACATCTGTAGGTGGCATGAGTTGGTACCGTACTGGAAGTCCTGTGTGTAGAGGGTGAACATGGATAGTTCCCTGAGGTCCATCTCTGACGGGAGTCCCACAGCCTTACCTGTTAGTCCAGGATGGATCTTATCTCTCTCCTTTTCATACCCATATATAGTATACAGTGATGTTCCATTTCTTCCCAACTGCCTTTCTGATATAATAGATTTTATTAGCGTATTCTGGAAAATATTCATTCTTAATGACTTATTTATTATTAGAGATATCTCCTGCCGAAGGTACAGTCTGACACAGCTGTGGTAAAATATGGCCAGAATAGTTTTATTTAATTAATGTGTTCATTTGCGGGGCACTGACCTCGAACGTCCTGCATAACTCCCCTTGGCCGCAGTCTGAATGCTCAGGTGCAGCAGGGAGACTGCGTGTCTGATGAAGGTCTGCAGCAGGTCAAGCCCGGCCCCCTGCTGCTTTAATCATTTATTCTTGGTGACAATCAGTGGGCTGCTTCCGTCACACATCTAACTTTGGCTGAGACCTGCCCCTCCCACTGCTTGTTGTGCCCCTTCTCTCTGTGCGGGGGCCTCATGTCCCCTCCTTCCCAGCAGAAAGAACAGCTCGATATGAAGGAGTACATCAATACTCTGCTCACCTTTGCTTGAGTTTCTCTGGCTAGGGGGGCACCGGCATCTGATATCGTACGGACCAGCCAGTGTGGAGACGTCATGGCAGGCAGCCCCCCCCAATTTGGTGTAAATATGCACCGATCTCATAGTGCACTTGTCCTCAGTGGGCCCTGTCATTCTTCATAGTGGACAGGGCCGCCGTGATTGGCAGCATCAAGGGCCCGCACGCACATTACTTTGGAGCTCAGACAGGCATGAAATTGCATGAGGCGAGGATGTGACCGCAGATGGTTTGCTCCAAGGGGGCCGTAATTACCAGCTCGGTATGCCCGTCCGGTCCGACCCGGTCCGGGGGGGCCTCCGCTGGTCGCAGTGTGATGAATCGAGCGCCACATCATTCGCGGTGGGGCCCTTTCTCTGATCCGTGTTCTTAACAGATTTTCAAGGATGTTCCTGATGGCAACGGTACTTTTAGAAAACCACGTACTCTTCTGGAAGTGGATTAATCAATAAAATGGGGGGAAAAAGCATAATTTATACTCATGTGACCCAGTGTGGCATGATAAGTCTTCAGATGTGACCATGAACTGTGTTTTCTCAGATACTGACTACATCAGCACGGAGGAGGCTCAGAAGGTGGAGCACATGCTGGCCTTCCTGACAGAGGAGTCCAAGCAAGCGGCGGCCAGCACAGCTGTGAGTAACCGGTGGAGCTTGGGTGTGCCACAAATAGTGTATAGACAGGGTTTGCCAGGGTGTGGCAGGGGCGTGTTTTATGTGTTGGTGGGCCATATTCACTGTGTGGATGGGGTTTGCCAGGGTAT
>JAODKM010000118.1:4568493-4579122 GCA_026780845.1 Petrocephalus sullivani | reverse complement strand
TCCAACTATAGGGGGATCACACTCCTCAGCCTCCCTGGTAAGGTCTATTCGGGGGTTTGGGGGCCAGGGGAGATGGGACACGGTGAGCCGGGACAGGGAGAGCCACCTCCAGACTTGGAGCCTGCATAGCAAATTAGGGAATGTTTTGGGCCTCATCATTCAGACTCTAAACACACAATGTTTTTCCACCCCGTCTAAAATACCCTTTGATTCAGTCCTGTGTGAAGCTGAGGAGCGGAGGAGGGCAGCTCTGGTAAAATTCATGTATGATTTAAAAGTTTATCCCGGAAGGTTAACTGTAGCTTAGATACACGGGCATCAACCGTCTATCTGCCTGTGGCATTATGGGATGCTGGGGGCTTAGTCAAGGGAGCATTGAGGCTGGTGGATTTTGCACTGGAGGTTGTGTGTTTTAATCCAGAACAAATGGGACGTATGATTTGGAATCATTTACTGCAAAGCACACCCTGTTTTTTTCCGTTAGTTTGTGACAGTAAATGTATACTATTCACAACATGTGATTGATTTGTGTTAAATTTAAAAACAAACTATCGCAAGCGTTCAGATTCCCTCAGATGGGTCTATTCCTCTGGCCTCTGTGCTGTGGCTTTAATCCCATCCTGCTCAAGGAAGCTATAAATTAAACATTTATCAGAGCCAGTACAACGCAAACAGTAATTCAAACGCGGCGCATGTCACGCACTGACTTGTGCTTCATCAGCAATTTCTGCTGAGCAGATGGAGATGGAGGTGCAGAGCTCCATGGAGTGAACGGGACGATCTTGCTGACCTAAGGCCGTTGACTTATACCTCAGCCTTACCTCACAAAACATCACGAAGGCTAAAAAGGAAGTTGTGCTTTTCTGCCGAGTCAGTCTGTATATTATGAAAGTTTTGAATTATACCTCCCTAAAAAGAGAAGAGCCATTAAATCTTGAAGAATATATATAATGTATGAAATTCAGGGAACGTAGATTGAAATGCAGATTTTCATCACACTTTCAGTCTCATTTCTAGTCTTTAAGCACTTTTGATAGTCGGTGGGGTTCAGTGGGTCGCACTATTGCGTGGGGATTTGATCCCCCACCCCTGCTGTGTGTGTATGTGTGTGTGAGAGAGTTTACATGCCCTCCTCATATCACATGGGTTTTCCTCCCACAGTCCAGAGAGATGCAGGGAGGCTAATAGATAGTATGAGTGTGTGAGCATGTATATGGGTTATATAAGTCCTGTAACTCAACAAGTAGAGCAGTATGTTAGTAAGAAGATGCTCATTGGTTCAAATCCCATTTAGCTCACAAAAAATGTGCATGAAAACCATTCAAACTTAAAAATCCTTACCTTTGTTGTAAGCTGTTTTAGATAAATGCATTAGATAAATGGGTTATTAATCTGCCTATGTCTGCAAGGTTGGGGTGGCTGGGATTTTATCATGTGGCCATTGAGCAAGGCCCTTAACCCTAATTGCTCCAGGAGCACCAGCTGACCCTATTCTCCTATTCCTATACTCACTTTGTGATACTTTGGACAAATGTGTCTGTAGAGTAAATAATGTCACTTTAAGAGGGTGGTGTGATGGACTGACCTAGCATTCAGTGTGTACCCTATACTGCCTGGGATAGACTCCAGGACCCTCTGCAACCCTGACTGACATAAGATGGATAAATGGATGATTGTTAGTTTCTGTCCTTTCTAAAACAATAGAAAAATACCCCATAGCTATATTATATTGCTAGATTAAGGCTATTCATACCTCGTTGTCACATGGAACGATGATCATAGTTACGTGATGCTAGCCGTAAAATTATCCATGGAAATGCTCTCAGAGGCAGGCCCAAGCTCCAATTAGATCTGTGCAAGCACTATCGTCAGGCCACGAGCGTGTAGCACAATAAGTGCATTAGCATAAACAAACAGTGGTCGTAAACAAACACGGTATATAAGCCATTAAGTCTAGTTTGGCTTTGCAGAGTACAATAGATGGTACCCTGCATATTAACACAATAACTAAAAAGTAGGAACCTCAATTTGCTGAAGTCTTAAAGTAACAGAGAGTATTGACTAATGCAGAAAAATTCCTCTTATGAGGATAAGCAATACCATAAGATGCAGAGTATAATTCAAGCATGAAGCAAAATGCTAATGAAGAAATATGCATGTCTGGTCAGAAAATTCGAGAAGAGATTTCAGAAGAGACATCTTCATTTGGAGCCCTTTGCAGGAAATTTGTTATAAAAAGGTGAAATATTCCCTGAGATATCCCTCTGCTAGAGGGCAGATAGTATTCTCCAGGTTATTCAGTCTTTAATATGCAGCACATATTGTATTATTATTCTTTATCTAGCAGCATTTCCACCCGCTGAAAATGAAGCAGTTTTTCTGTACTTGTATTGATTAATGATTAAAAATAAATCATTAGTATTAAAAACTGCAAGTTATTTTTATGCTTAACTACCCTTTGTCTTCAGTGTCTTTATACATGCATTCATAAATTGATAGCATAATTGATCATAAACACATTTAAGCTTTGAAGAAGAACAGATGCAGTTTGTGTATTCTAGCACACCAAAATAGGGTGAGGGGAATTATGATGGCACAGTTGTTCCTTTGTAAGTCAATAGAACTAATTAAATTAAATTGTTGTTATGGAAGCCTTTGTTTGCAGCTAAGCTATCGTTGGTAAACACAATCAGACAAAATTGATGATGATTTTTCTTTGTTTATTAATAAAAAACATTGGCACATGGACAGTTCTTACAGTATAATCAGCTTGACTTCCAGCAGAGATGCACAGATGACCATATCTGCGACCTGGAGACACTTGTGTCATTAGCTGATAGCCCCACTCGGGCATCCTGATTGGATGACTGAGAAGGAGAGTCATATGGGAAAAGAGCCACCAGCAATCTGTGGGAGCTCTGTCGTCCACACCAACTAGTTACCCCCCCCACCTCCGGACATATCACAAGGTTGAGTGAGCGAGACGATGTTCAGGTGTGACTTGCCTACGAAACCCCAACCGTGTCATCTACTCTCTCAACACTGCATGTTCTGTGCGGTGAGGACTTGTCTGTCTCCATGGCAGAGTGATGGAGGAATGGAGAATTTAATTCCCGCTTCGCTGACACTGATGAAGGAAATCGATGCCTGGGGGGATTGGGGGGAGGAGTGGTTAAAGAATCCGCCAAGGACCGGGAAATCCTGGACGGCTTGTGAGTCTGAAAAAAGCCTGCATTCTCAGTCCACTCGAAAATTGATGATACCGGTCGATACCCACGACTTTACTTCCTTCTCTGTTTCTCAAGCATGGTCCACTGTTGAAAATGTCCTTGATTGGTTTGATAAGGATGAAGATGCCCTTAATGATGTCATCAGCCTTCCCAGGCCAACTTCTGCTCCACATCTGCCCTCTCATCACCTGGAGTTTTGCTCATCACCGTGGTAACAGCAGACACCCCTTGTAGAAATTCTCTGACGTCAGATGGGCGTTGCTCAGACGGGCGACAGATTTATCTGCCTGCTAATAGTACGATCGTAACATTATTGAGATAGACATCTGGGCTTGAGGGAATGTTGAAACGAGCCAATGGACCTGTTACTTGGACGTCCTCTGCATAGAATGAATTTACATGCCATGTTGCCCCACAGCACAGTCAAATAGTGTTTGAGAAGTTCACTTCTCTGACATGGCTAGGATAGAAGTACATGGAGACCATCCAGCATCGTATCAATGCGTCTTGCATCTCAGACCTTGGCCTGTCATCCATAGCCCTTACGCCCTTAATGGCTGAAGATGAGCGATGTGCTCACACACGTCAACAGTATCAATGTTCGGTCGGCGGGGTGCTGATGAAAAATTAATGGAGAGTAAAGGAAGCTGGAAAGCAATAGCGCGGCGGGTCGTTCCTATAGAGGACGTTTCCCTACATCTGCAAGAGAAGACTTGGGAGAGTTTGGGGTGGAGGGGGGGGGGGATTTTGGGAGTTTGTATTTCCTTCAGCCCACAGCGGATGGCAAGCTGCAACCCAACCGTGTGTACTGTGGGGGCATGGTGACTTTGAGGATGGAAGGGCACCAAGGATGCAAGCAACAGGAGAGCAACTCCACTTTTCTCATTTAATTAATATTTATCATTTTTATACTGCTGTCTGTCGGGTGCAATATTTATTCTCGCTCCTTTGCCCTTCTGTTAATACCATGTGTGTCTATGCTATTTTCCACACTAGATGGCTTATCCTATTGCTCCAGATGTATTCTCCAGATGTTTTGTTTTACTTATTTGCATATGTGTTGCTGGTTAGAGTACAGTAGAATAGAATAGGGTTCTGCAATACTTAAAGTGCAATCAATAAAACTCTTGCCCTTGCCCTCTTGCTCTTTGTCGTGATGTCATATCCTGTTGCTGCTTCAAATGCCTTTGCAGACAGAGAAGTTTATGAGGGACACTTGCTGACGGACTGGCTGCCTACACATCTGAGTTTTTCCCCTGTCTACGAGCTGTCAGACCATTTGCTCCGACAGCCTTGGCCGAAGGGACTTTCAGACTGGATGTGGCTGAGTTGTACAAAGTAACTGAGTTTGTTGAAGGGTGCTGCTGGGATGCTGGGGCTCCATGGGGCCAGGCACGTGAGATCCCGGATCCTGTCAGACCTCCGTCATGCTCAGCTTCCCGTCTCCCTTCATGGGGAAATCAGCACGGACGCTTGGCTGATACTTACCCTCCTCTGCACTGCTCTCTACTCATTTCCATGAGAAGGTTTTGATGAATTAAATGTCTGGAGACTGACAAGAACCTTAAAATTCAGCTCTCCAATGGATGCGATGTGATGTATCCCCTCGTGTTTTTTTTTTGTTTGTTAATTAATTGTTTGATTTAAAATAGTCTTAGAGCCCGAGCTGGAGACACATTTTGCTCGGAGTGCCAGATGTAAACGTTTCATCTGTCCATCCATTGATCCTCTGGTGAGGCTTCTGTGAGTCGCAGGGGGCGAATTAAGGCTTTCAAAAGTGTATGTGGGTGGGATTTGCATGTGCTGTCAATCACCATGCGTTTTAACCTAAGGGGAACCGATAAAGTATCGAGCAGAAGGTGGATTAAAGTAGCTTGTTGATGTGGCAGGTGATTGACAGAACACTGTGGTCTCATCACCTATGAGATACCAACGGTGATGTTCAGATGCCATTTAAACTACAGTCTGGCCTTAAACCTGTACTGTTCTCACATAATGATTTCCATATAATCTCCACATCACTGTTCACTAACCATATTACAACTGAATGTATCGTGGTCCAACATTAGCAGGGTATGGGACTTCCTTCAACGCTGTTGATGTTTATTACCCTGTTTCATTTTCAACATAGTTCAGAAATGTCCTGAATGTAATGTATTTGTAGGCAATGCAGAAGTTGATGTGTGTGAATGTCACTTTAGTGAGTTTTTTTTTTTATTCTCATTTCTGCAGTTCTTACTGTAATGGTGTTTTAATCACTGGCAGTCCTGTTCATTCTCTCCCTCTCCCGCTGCTGTGGCATTTTGACCAGTTAGCATTAGTCTCCTTCAGTTCCGTTGGCCTGTTTATGCAAACAGCAGGGCAAGGGGTCAGGACAACTTAGCAATTATGCTGCCGATTCAGCATCCTGTTCTGTGGAGGAAGTCCATTATGAGGTTTAATTGCATCAGCATGGGTGGGAGAAGGGGCAGGGCCTATAGAAAGGACCAATGAGACACTGGGAGCACAACTTGAGTGACGGGACTTGTATCCTATGGAGCTGCAAAAAGGGCAGGGTCACAGCTTGTGGGTCATTCCAGTTTCCTTCAGTATTCCAGTGAACACTACTACATCCTGTTGGGAGGCACACACACCGTGCCAGTCCATCTCCTGTTTGATAATACCCTACCCTCTACCTTCATTCTCATCTCTCTTACTGTTGTTTTATCGGTCAGGGCACATATTGAGTGTGCATCTGAATTAAATAGCTCCTTTGTTTAGCTGCTAAAAATAAAACAATAAAAAAACCTGAGTGTCACATTAGATTTCCAGCAGCAGCTGAGGGATGACGGTGCTCGGCTTTTATGCCGCTGATACCGATGACAGCCTGGAGAGTGACAGGCCAGAAAGCAAAGTTATGGTTAGCGGAGCTGCAGTGCTAGCACATTTTATGTGATTGTTTGTTAGCTTTAATCTCAACTTGCTGAGTCTGTAACCATCACTTCTGTTTTCCCAGCCCACGAGTGAAGAGGATCTGTGTCCAATCTGCTACGCGCACCCGATTTCTGCAGTCTTCAAACCCTGCTCCCATAAGTCCTGCAAGTGAGTTTTTGTGCCTCTGAAGCCAAGCCCACACAGATCTATGCAAAACGCTCCTGAAACATCTTAGCAGTTTGGCTAATTCTTCATAGAGGATGTGCGATAGGTGGAACTTTTCTGAGAATGTATAAGTGACATGTAGGTGTGAATTTTACATTTTTTTTATAGTATAGCAGAACATTACATATTTTTGAAACACATACTTTAACAGAAAATGCAGGGCATGGACAAAAAAAACATGCTAAAAAGTTGACTCACCATTGCAAGCACAGATGCGAAGGTAAGTCATAGTGTCTGGAATGCCAGTCAGCAGTATATGTCAGCTATGCTTTGACAATTAGCACTTTGATAAGTGAGATCTCAGAGTGACACGAGGCAGCCACAGAGCTTCGGAGGCCAAATGGGTCCCTGAATTGCTGACATATCGGCCGCAAGAACAGTGGAATTTTTTAACGCACCACGGAGAACAGTCTTAAATCACAACAGTTTATGCCAAACACAAGCTGTGCTAGTATAGAGGCATTTATTAGCACAGTTGGTGAACACCCCAAAAGTATGACCTCCAAGGTCTTAATTAGGACCTCTGGGACCCAGCAGAAACTACCAATGCACAAAAACGCATGACCAGGTGTGAGGGGTACAGAACCTGAACCTCTGAGCTATGGAAAAAAGTAATATAATCTGACGAGTCATTTAGAGAAAACCAAATGATGTCTTCAGCCCACAATGTGGGGGATTTGCAATGGTGTGGGCAGCCAACTCGTGGGAGTCATTAGGTTCCATAATTGCTCTGCATGGTCATATAATGGCACTCCGTCTTGCGAGCACTGTTGTTTCAGGATGTTCCATCTTCCAGGAGGTGGTTTCATGAACACCAGGTCTGAGTCAGAAACCTTCCATAGCCTCCCCAGTCGCATCATTAAACATCATTGAACCTTTATGGGAAGTTCTGGAGTGTGTAGTAGATACCAACCATCTTCACCCCTCATGAAAATAAAACCTTTTCTTCTTGTCTAATATCCCACGACACACAGTTTGGGACTTCTGTGACAATGTTCCAAAGATAATTTTATTAGGCCCTTGATACTAATATATTGTTATATCTTTTAATTATTTTGTCCACCCCAAGGACATGTTTATGACAAAGTTTTGACAATACCCTCGATAGGATGGGTAATCTACCCATGACGTAAGCAGTTGAGCAATACATTATACAAGGAGATGATTGACTTCTTTATGATCCCACTCACCAAGCTTCTTTGGTCCCATTTCTTCTTGCTGATTCCTAAGATTAACCATTCTTCCATTGCTTGTTAATGATACTGTGCTGATTGTTGGGGCCCTGAATGCCCAGTGAGACCCATACATCTTCTGTGTCCTCCCAGAGCCTGCATCAACCAGCACTTGATGAACAACAAGGACTGCTTCTTCTGCAAGGCCACCATAACTGGCGTTGAAGACTACAGCAAACCCGCCACTTCTTAGCAACTGTTCCAGCACTCACCCTTGGAGGGAGTGTGTGGGTTGGTGGGGTGGGGGAGATAGAACATCATCATATATACACACAGGTACATGACACATAGGTGAATGCATGCAGTACACACCCACCATGCCACCATTGTGCTTTTCTTTTACACAGTCGTCTGGGAGTTGGAGCGGGTGACTCTGACCCTGCCTCACCATGCACCATGACCTAACACCACTAGGGGATAGGGTTAGCGCTTGGGAGCAGAAACCGGTGATTCTGGCTCTGCCCTCACCATGCAACACCACCTATTACCACTAGGGGTTAGGGTTAGCGCTTGGGAGCGGAATCCGGTGATTCTGGTTCAGCCCTCACCATGCAACACCACCTAACACCACTAGGGGTTAAGGTTAGCATTTTGGAGCAGAAACCGGTGACTCTGGTTTGGCCCTCGCCGTGCAACACCACTTTACACCACTAGGGGTTAGGATTAGCGCTTGGGAGTAGAAACCGGTGACTCTGGCCCTGCCCTCACCCTGCAACACCACCCAACACCACCCAACACCACTAGGGGTAAGGGTTAGCGCTTGGGAGCAGAGACCATTGACTCTGGCCCTGCCCTCACCATGCAACACCACTTAACACCACTGGGGGGCTCAGCTCCAGCCTGTTGGCATGAGGGGGGTGAGAGGGGCTCAGATTCAGCCTTGCTATATTGGCTGCTGGCTGGGATGGCAGGGCTGCACCCACCCCCGTAGGGTCTGCCGTCTCCATGTTCTCAATTGGGGGGTGGGGGTGGTGTGCAATGGTCCAACAGTCTCTGCGAGGTACAGCCTTTTGTAGCAGCTAAATCACCCTTCAATGCTTCCCTTCATGTACCAGGCAGCCACAATCTCAATTCACCAGTTTATACAAAGCCATTTCACCCCCTTTCCTCAAGTTCACCTGTCTGTTGTTTCTTTTTTAATTAATCACTTAGCTGTGATTGGAGGAAGGTCTTCGGAGCCGTGCAATCGCTGACGGCTCCCCAAGGTGGTCCTGTACCTCTCACGTGTCATTCATGTCCTCCCATCCCCTAGCCCAGCTCACCTGCTAAGTGTGCCACCTTGGATCTGAATGAAATCTCACTGTGCGCTCCCATGTACCACACTCACATGCCCATCTTGACATGATTCACTGTGATTATGTCACTTTTATTTTTTTACAAAGCACATCTCTGTGTATTCTCCTATCGAGTGTGGTGCTTTTGAACTGAAAAAATAATGATTTAAGAGAAATCCTTTTAGTTGTTTCTGCTCTTAATAAGATACCTCCCCCTCCACCCAAAAAAATAAATAATTTCGTCTGAAATAAAACGATGGGTGGGGGTTTTGCCTCACAAGGGTCCCTGAAGAGACATGGCCACTGAAACATGAGCTTACTTTGTGACCTCACAGAGGGCCAGAAAACACCCATCAAACTGCCTATCACCATTTTTTTTAAGGTTTGCCACGGTACTGAAATATGGTTTTATACACCAAAAAAAATGAAATGTCATGTTGCATTCATGACTTGATTTCACTCAGATTAACCGCGTGTGATTGGCTGGGACGCCTTGTTCTCAGGTAAAGAGGCTTGGTGATGGAAGGTGGGGCTGGCTGGGACTGTTTTTCCACATTAAATAAGGGAACTCCCGCCGCTTTATAGGGATTGTACCTTACCTGCGCAGCCATGTATGAGTGCGTGCATGCATGTGCGAGTGCACGTGTGTGAACATGAATTTGACGGTTCCTGAGACAAAGGCTTTTGCGTTACTTGTCGTGGGAACTGTAGATTGTATAAGCAATACTAAGTGGACTGTTTTTTTTTCCTTTGTTGCGAGGGGAGTGGTTTATTGCTTTTTATTTTCCTCTTTGTGAGTGAGAGTGCACATATATTGTTGGTGTAACGGCATTAAATTATTTATCCTGAGCGGATGACTGTCTTCCGTGTGGTTTTTTTCCCCCCTGCCATCCTCTGTGGAGGAGGGATTCATCGCTCACCTTCTGCATAACCTTCTGCATGAGTTTCCCAAGTGCATACTTAAAAACAAACGAACAACATCCTGGTAACATTTGGCATTTGCAGAAATTACCAAGAAAGGTAAGACCGACGCCAACTGGACCAGTATCCTGTACCTCTATTGCCATTTTCTTTACCACAGGTAAGAAAATAGAAGAAAAATAAGAAACCTATAAAGTTTTGGAATAGTCGTGGAATTTTGTAACACAGCATAATAATATCTGGTTAATTTAAAATCGATTCAGAGCAAATATATTCTCTTAAATGCGTTCAATTCAGGCTATCACATAATCATTTGACTTTCTGTTCACGTCAGCTACTTTTTCACTACGGGTAGATTTTTACAGATGTTTATTCTTTTTCAGATTCTTCTCACAGATTTTTATTCTCATGTATGATTGTGCGGCTATATTCTAGTCTACATGCCATGGACAACGCTCCCTCCACATACACTCACCTAAAGGGTTATTAGGAACACCTGTTCAATTTCCCATTAATGCAATTATCAAATCAACCAATCGCATGGCAGTTGCTTCAATGCATTTAGGGGTGTAGTCCTGGTCAAGACAATCTCCTGAACTCCAAAATGAATGTCAGAATGGGAAAGAAGAAGATTTAAGCAATTTTGAGCGTGGCATGGTTGTTGGTGCCAGACGGGCCGGGCTGAGTATTTCACAATCTGCTCAGTTACTGGGATTTTCACGCACAACCATTTCTAGGGTTTACAAAGAATGGTGTGCAAAGGGAAAAACATCCAGTATGTGGCAGTCCTGTGGGCGAAAATGCCTTGTTGATGCTAGAGGTCAGAGGAGAATG
>JAODKM010000118.1:4485275-4530409 GCA_026780845.1 Petrocephalus sullivani | reverse complement strand
GCAATGGGTTGTGCCCCATCCTGGGTTGTTCCCTGCCTTGTGCCCGTAGGTGTGAGTGTGCTCTGCAATGGGTTGTGCCCCATCCTGGGTTGTTCCCTGCCTTGTGCCCGTAGGTGTGAGTGTGCTCTGCAATGGGTTGTGCCCCATCCTGGGTTGTTCCCTGCCTTGTGCCCGTAGGTGTGAGTGTGCTCTGCAATGGGTTGTGTCCCACCCTGGGTTGTTCCCTACCTTGTGCCCGTAGGTGTGAGTGTGCTCTGCAATGGGTTGTGCCCCATCCTGGGTTGTTCCCTACCTTGTACCCCCGCGGCCCTGAATGGTTTCAGGAAATGGATGTATATTTGCCCTTAAATCTATAGGGTCCTTAACCATTATTTCAATTAATTACCTCTCTGAACCTCACTAAATTATAATTGCAAAAATGAACTGGGAAACAGTTGGATGGATGAGAGAAGAAAGTTTGACAACAGCTCAGTAACACCTTATATAATTATTCTTCTCATGGTATTATAGGAAAACAGCATTGGACATATGTAATTCAACACTTACTGTAAATATGAGACTTAGGCATAAAACTGCAACTCCTGTGAAAAATAGGAAATGTTGTGGAGAATGGTCATTGAAAATGGTTTACATTTTGAGGCACCATTTCAGTAACAGTTAACTTTGGCTTTACACTGTACTAGGCCACTCGTTGTCTGAAATTAGCTTTGATGTAAAACTAAGTCAGGTATCCGGATGTACAGTAACAGACAAGGGTGACGCTTGCTGATCCAAGTCGGGGAGGACAGCATTTCATCACCTGCTACTATCATAATGTACAAAGAGAATTAGGAAGACTTTCTCTAGTAACAATCTGCATAATTATTCCCTAATAATTATTCTCCAGTTTGGCTGAGTCACATGAGGGGTTTGGACTGTTGCCTCATACCTCTTAGACTAGGGTTCGAGTGTCTGCCAGTTTAGGTGGGGTTTGCTCTGGGTTCTCTGGTTTCCGCCACAGTCCGAAAACATGCTGCGGTTAATTGGAGTTACCAAATTGCCCGTAGGTGCACATGTGTGCGTGTGCCCAGTGATGGGTTAGCGCCCCATCCCGGATTTTTCTGTGCCTTGCAACCATAGCTTCTGGGACAGGCTACGGACCCCCGCGGACCTGAATAGGACTGAATAAGGCAGGTGCAGAAGATGGATGGATGAAAGAATGGATATGAGTAACAGTTTTTTGTTTCACTGGTGGAGAAGGCACACAGAGTTTTATGTTAAACTACAATAACGGGTTGTTTTGTTTTTGCAGCGAACCAATATAGTGGCACAAGCTATATTCCAAAAAGAGCTTAATAATAAAATAAATAAATAATAATATAATAATAATAAACGATTAACCTAAATAAATATTTACTGATGCTGTTTTTTATTTGCCTCAAACTTAACATTAAGTTGGTTGTCTCAGACTCATCGCCGAAATAGGAAACTCGAGAAGTCGATCAATGTTGGAAGCAAGTGCTCCTCGCCTAACCCCATATGGTCAAACAAACTTCCAGATTTAGACTTGAAGGGTCATTTTTCATGAGCGGCTCGAGTGACGTTTCTTTTTTTGGTTTTGCCTTTTGTCGCGGACGGTGTTTACCCTCTCGGCAATATCCTCGGACACCTCATCTATACATCTCTCTCGGAGATAATACCTGCCAGAATCTAATTTAGCCCCCCCCGCCGCCTTGGTGTCAGACCTTGTAGGCAGGTGCTTGGTCATTGGATAAATAAATATCAGACGTGTCCAGCAGACCAGATACACCGCAAAGTAGTAAGGAGACAGTGCAGAGGAAGAAATTAATAAATTAGACAAGAAAAACAGCAGCGGAGCTGCTGATGCATCCCTAGAGGAAGGCCTTATTAACAGGGCGTGCATTTTCCTGTTAAATAATGCAGACTGTGCGCATTTCATATTTAATATTTGCAGAGCCTTTTCGTGGTGCCCCATTATCTTATCACTTAAATAATTGTGGTGGGCACTTCCATCTGTTCAAGCCTTGGCCTCCTCCTTGTGAGATCTCGAGCGGTTTGAGGTATATGGCATGCTGGTGCCAAGCGCTTATGTCTGACATGGGGGCCATTGGGCTGGGGGGAGGGATGGTGGTTGCATCATTATTTCCCATCGCGGAGCGGTGCTCCCGTTTTAAGACGTGCCTCGGCCTTGCCTTTGAAAGCTTGTTTAATGAGTTGTCACGCTCCTGACCATATTGGGTTGGGGGTGGGGGGGGATCACTTAATTTTGCACTGGCAAATGTCGAAAGCGAATCCCAAGCCGCTTTCGTATGTGTCAGACTTCACCGCAGATCCTGCCAGCTTTAGAATCCGGGGATGAACTCTGCATTAAACTTTCCTGCGTTTCTGAATTACAGACAAAGCTTACAGAGGAAGGGTCTGATTAGTCACCGTCTGACTCATCCAGGAATGGTGGGGGGGTGGGGGGCGAGGGGAAGAGTAATACCTTGAAGACATAGATATACAGTCATACGGATTAATCAGCCTGTGATGGGTGCTCAGGAAGTGAGGAAAGGCTGGTTTGTTTTACTGACAGTGGACATCCGTCTTGCAGGCCAGCCAAAAATCTGACAAAGTCCCGTCTCACCACGCCTTCGATTTGTGTCTCCGTGTCTCTTTCGCTCATCAGCAGCGGGGATGACTGATGTCTGCCTCAGAGAGCTTCTTCCATGGTTATCCTTGTGCCTTTTTTCTGGTCAAGTGATCTATGCTTATCGCTCTTAAAACCTCATCCTAATGCAATGGGGTCAACAGGGAAGACATACTACACGGAGAAGACATGGTTGTGCTGTTACAGTTACAATGGGCAGTGTGATCTAGGCCTTGCTACTTGTGTGGACAAAGGAGAGAATGCATACGTGTACTCTATCTTTGCATATGGTTTAGGCAACATTGTAAAATATTTTTTGGAACTTATTGATGATTTGAAACACTACAGTTTAAACATATATTAAAAAAAATCAAGGTAAGACTTTCTTTGAATGTCATGTCTGTAAGAATCTACAGTATGAACATATTCATAACATGTTATAATAGTTTTGTTCCCTGCCTGCTTTGGTTTGGGTTTTGCTACTCTTGGCCTATGGATGTGAGGCAAAAAGTACTGAATCGAGATGAACTGGCCTCCTGAAAGAAATTCATATTTACACACTTAGCAGATGCGTTTGTCCAAAATGACCTACAAATGACTCAAAGAGCACATTGCAAACATTCCTGCTATCAAGGAGACGACCAGGCATAAATGCAGCAAGGCTGAGCTTACACTGAGTGCCCAGGTGCAGGTGCAAGCAGTTTTAGAGCAGGAGATACACAAACAGCTGTACAACTACATACTCTTACCAAAATAAAAACCTAATAAGACTATGCAAGAGCCTGTGAATACAATGTACTGTACGAGCATTCAAAGAACAACAAGGTTAGAAAAGGAGTTCACAGAACAGATGGGTCTTAAGGCATTTGTGGAGGGTGAGGAGGGAATCTCCTATTCAGACTGGACCTAGTGTGGCAGCTCATTCCACCTCTGGGGAACTGCACAAGAGACCTGGTGCATGGTTCATGCAAAGAACCTGGGCTCTGCAAGGTCAGACCACCGAGGGCTCAGCCAGCCACGTTTGCCCTTCTCTGCTGGGATGCCTTCAGCAAATGGACGACATCCGTGTTATTCATTGGAATCCTGACCTTTGGTATCACGTATGAGCTGTAACAGTAAAGATGATTTTTCTAGGTTTTTGATCCCATTCCTGCAGGAATTAAGGAACACTAATATGAAATAGGTCATTCTCTGGTCTGAAATGTGAGAATGACCTGGGTGAGGCACTGTGCACGTGTGCACCAATTATGTTAACCCGTTGCAACTGTTTCGGTATGTGGAGAAAATTTAGCAATAGAGAGAACAGGGACAGCTGGTAATATCCTGTTTTTATTAGTGCCATTTATCAGTACCATGTCTTTAAGTGATTTACTCCCAGTCGGATAACTTTAGCTGCTCTAGGCTGAAACTCTGGCTGTTTGAGCCAAACAGTGGCATGCTAAGAAAATGAAGACGTATTTTGAGTTTATAAATACCTTTCAGAGCTCTGTGTTTTGTGGGTAAATATTTCCCGTTTAGATGTTAATATTATTAAAAGGGGGAGAAGAAAAATTAATCTGAGTTACAATGAAAACGTGACATTTGAACAGAGAAAAATTATGGCATTGTTTGTCCTAAGTGTGGATAGAGCATAGAGTTTTAATGAACAAGAGCCAAACAGATTTTAATACCATAAAAAATATTGTAGAAAAGGCTGTTAAGTTTATCGGTTAGTCCTGCTGCATTCTGATCACACTCTCCTTCTGCCGTTGGGACCATTACGGAAGACTCCACGTTACGTTTTTTACTTTAGTTTAGTTAAGAAGCCGTAGTTCTCCTGAGGGTATTATTTGTATACGGTGTAATTGTGCGTGCATGCAGAGTAAGTATACCGTTCGCTTGTGTATCACGAAACTAAAGCTAATGTTTATTATATTATGCGTTTATATGACATTATGACATATAGTCAATATGGTCAATAGTTGCACTAATCGCGATCTACGGTATGCTGTAATAATGCTGCTTGGTATGAGTTAATTATATGGTTACTTGCATATTACGATGGAAATGATTAATTGGCCTATCATTTAGTATCTGCGTTTGATGACTATACTTATATATTTATATATAAACAAGGAACCACAAGTCGAGTGGAGAAAAGCAGGCCTCTTTATTCTGACTTCAACAAAACACACACCTCGTAATTCCGTCTTGGACTGCTTCCGTGGAGTGGTATGTTATAGTGGCTATTCACCCTACTACAAATTATCCCGTCAGAGGAGTGCCATAGTTTTTGAGTGTTCTGATTGGACACTTTGTAACGATTGCCACCTGGTGAGAATCAGCTTCACTTATATAGAGTACTGCTTCTTTACAATTATATTAAAATTTGAAAATATTCAGTATCCAAATTATAGCAAATTGTCAGGTTTCACAGTTTGCCTCAGAACATAACTTCTTATTGTTTTACAATAAACTGTTTTTGTTCATCATGTTTTTGTTCATTGGGTTATCTGTGCCTGGTTATTCCCTTAAACACACAAATATACAAGCAAAAATTTCTCTTCAAAATGTGTATTACTTGCACAGCAGGGATGATGGCAGCTCTGCAGGATTCAGCGGAAAATGCTGCTGTTAAAATAATCTTCTTGAAACGCCATAAAGGATCTTATATTTCCATATTTTTCTGAAATTGATCTACCGATTTGCATAATAAATGCTACTTGAAGACACTGGGTAGTCTAGACCCCTTTTAAACCTGACACAAGTTGAAGAACAGAGATGTCATGCCTTTTAACAGGATGGCTATCCAATCCTATTAGAGGAGCAGGTATGCAGGAGAACTGAAGCATGGACTGCTGGCCAAAGAAAGCAGAGCAGGTGCAGGGAGGAAGGGCTATCCATCACTCGAGGGAGCATCTGGTCACTGTGATCACTGGAGGAATGTCAATTCCCATGCCTAGCTTAAAAGTGTAGATATGACTTAATTCTTTTTAAACCTTACAAATTGTTACAGTGCATTTTTCAGAGTGAATAAAAAAAAATCTGAGATAGCAAATGCTGGATTGGGAATACCTGAAGATAATCCCACGGTAGCACCTTCAGGAGGCACAAATGTCAAATGCAATGGCGATGCAAGATGGCCTGATTATAGGTGACAGCCAGTGGTGGTGATAATTCGTGGTCTCGTTGTCCACCTGTTGGGGGAGCAAACTTAGAGTGACATTACATTGGAGAAGGCTGAGGGCCAAGTTTTGTGCTGATAAGAACCAGGTCATACGGAAGTGGAATTAACCAGGGATGACGCGGAACAGATCTGCCGAAGTCTCCCCCTCTCCCGTTCAGAACAGCCTAAATTATTCAAGGCATGAATCCAACAAGGCACTGGAAGATTTCCTTAGTGAGTTTGCTCCATGACACGTTTGGATTTAAAGCCTTCCTGTTGCCTTCAATGGGTCTGACCATTCCGCTTTGGCTGCTCTCATTAATTTGGTGTTTTAGCCCTCACAAGTGCCACAGCTGGACCATTTTTTATCACACCACCCACGAAACACCAAACACTTTACAGTGTGAAAATCCTGCTATTTCTGCCATGCTGGAAAAAGCAACCATCATGTTCAAAACTGCATATTGCCCATTCTAAAGCTTAATCGAATGCTGGCCAAACCTCTTGACCTCATCTAGTGCTTCAGTTATTGAGACGTGGCCAAATAATTCTGTGCTTTTAGGAGCAGCCTGCTAGCGTAAAAAAGCAGCTGCACCTACTAAAGTGGCCACCGAGTGTCCACCACATGGTGCCTTTTCTCCCCAATCTTCAGTCAAGCATTTTCTCTCCTGTCTCTGGTCATTAGTGTAAACACATATAATTTCCTAAAGTGAGAATATTCAACAAAGTCTGACGGGTTCATGCCGTTGAGGGCCAATCCTTCCCTTCATCCGTTTGGTGTAATTGTGCCCCCTGGCGCAGCGTGGTTTCACTCAACTCATCTTTTTTTAATTTATGGTGAGTGGACAGTGTCTGGGGTGTTGTAGGATGGAGAGCTTCGCTCGCGGAAGACCGGCAGGGAGTACAAGCACCTGGCTGTCTGGTTGGATGAAGACACAGCTGCCACTCAAGCCTGTCGAGTTGGGCTGGAGAAAATCCATACTAAGAGATCTTCTCAGAAGGCGATTTCCAAGTGGCCTGGATGCGAGGCCGGACTGCAGTCTAATTACAGCCATATTTCAAGGCCTCCGCTATGGATAAATCAATCGGTTCTGGAGGAAAGGGAAACAAACAGAGGGAACACGAATCCGTAGCTGATCCATCCCTTGCAGTTAATTGTGCACTTTATCTTAAAGAGCAAAATTCTCCTGGCATTAAAGTCCCATTCGTCCTGCTCTGCCTGGACAAAAGTGCCATCAGACTGCTTTTCTCCCTTGTGTCTCCTCATTATTTTATCGCCGCAAATCAGCGACGCCATGCCGTATAAGGGCACAGGGCGAGAGAAGGCAGGGAGGGCCTCGCGGGAGTGAGTCCTAAGGGGCCTTTTGCTTCGTTTGGTAAAAGGACAGACTGTAAGTAGGCATGATATCACCACAAGAAGCATTCTCCTCCCCTTCATCTGTATTTTCTTTTGGTATTATTTTTCTCAGGCTGTTACGGTTGGGAATTGTCAGGACTCTTGATGGCAGAGCTATTACTGCATACTATCCAGGGGAGTCTGGAGGCGTTCAGCAGGGATGGTGGAAAAACATCTCATATCTGTTTACGGGAGTGGAGGAGTGTGCTACCTGTGTGTACATGTGTGTATCCTCGCAACCCTGTTTACTGTAAGCACACTGATGGAAGATCACACTAACGGTCTTTGAAAAAGCGTCTCTTAGCTTCTGCTGTCCCCGTGGGAACCAGTATCATTTCAGTCAGCCTCACACTGACTGTAAAACCAAAAGTAAGAGAGGAAAACACGTCTTGCATTAGCTTCCACAGCGGATGGCCACTGGTGATCGTCATCTGCTCTGTGTCAGGGATGACAAAGGGGCACAGCTGGAGGTCTGCGCTTTAATTTCCACTAATCAGCATCCACAATGTGTCTACATTTCATAAAATAATCATCTAGCAATAGAAATAGGAAAGGTTTATTTGTACTATTCTGTACATTTTACACAAATTATATCAACACAACTATAAAATAACATATGGATTATGCACTGACCAAAACAGTATTAAGTGTTGTAGCTGCTCAGGACGCCGAAGGTTGCCGGGTCAAATTTTGTGGTTGGCAGAATGACCCCACTATTGGGCCCTTGCGCAAGGCCCTTAGTCCCAATTGCTCCAGTGACTGGCTGACCCTACTGGCTCCTCTATGCCAGTTTTATGAGGTGGCCTCTTGGGATGCTTTTCCAGCTGTATCACTCTCTGGTCAGTCTCCTCCAAAGCCATTTCTACTGTGTTTAGGTCAGGAGGCCAGGTCATGTGATGCGTGGCGTGTCTCATCCATTCATTTCTATGGGAAAATCCCTAATCCCAGCCCTGACCTTAATCATAAGAATTAAACAAAATACAAGACTTTTGGCATTTTTCATTTTTTGACTGCATTCACAATTCTTTTTTATAAAATTGAGTTTCCCCTTAATGGGACTGAAAAAAGAAATGGCAACATTATTTGACACCCCACAAGCAACAGCAACAAGAGAACAAGCGTACATGCCATAAATCTAGTTATACACGCAGACATAGAATTAAATTTGTGTTCACAAAAATAAAATAAAATAACAAAACAAAACTATTGCACAGAGTAAGCATGCCTCAGTACTCCTGGGTACACTTTGATGATAGAAATACGGACCCAAGGAGCTGAGTAATCCTTCTCCTCGCTTCTGCATTTGTTTGTTTGCTTTAAATGTACTTTACCTCGCTTATTCTTCTATATTAAACCAAACGCCATTCTGTACTTATAATACCTTGTCATATTAAAGGAGATTATCTTTCTAAAATTACCACGGCCCTTGTGAATTATGGCAATTGCCGATGATTTTCTCGTACAGAGACAGTTATCGGCAAACACTGGGGGCCTTCAAGCAAACAGAGCATTTGCGCATTTGCTTAATAGTGTTGAGAGATTATGGGGGAGGGAGGACACTTTGCTGACTCTGCTACCACTTGATGGCAATGAAGAGCGAAAAGCACAACGATGGGAAGGGCTTTGATGGATGTTCATTCCAGTAAAATGTGCTTTGAACCATTAGGCTTCTCTGAAAGCCAGCATTTCTTGGTCCACTTCCTTTCGAATACCCTTGCAGCACAGAGAAAGACATTCGGTTGGTGAGTGGACACATTAGTGGCCAAGGGAGCCCTCTCATGAACTGGGGCATCTCCTTTGGGTAGCGATGCAACAGTCTGTAGCTTCTCTTCAGAGCCTCCAGTGGGAATTTCACAGAGAATCTTCCGACGTGGCTGAGAGCGGAGGTAGCCTTTGCAGTGCTGATAGGTGCTGGCAGCTGGTGAAAATTCTGCCAACTTTTGAGGCTACGCTTCAAGGTTTTAAAAGAAAGGATATCTTCAAAGTTTCTTAGGCTATATAAGGAGTTAGTAATAAATGGTAAAAATAAATAAATAAATAAAATTGAATTGTGCATTAACAATAGAAAGGCTGGCAGCAGGAGAGACTCAACAGGAGAGACCCTTCTCTAGTATCACTGAGCAAAGTACTTAACCAAAATTGCTCCACTAGGCTATCCAGCCGAATAAAGGTAAGATTTCCTTAGGTAAAAGCACCAGCTATGTAAATAATTATATCATATTATATAATTGCGGCTTGAATACAATTAAGTTTTTGTGACAGATACTATTCTTCTACATTTACAAAAATCTACATATATACTGGTGATAGAAAAATGTATTACTTTGTGCTACTTTAATCCTGCCCACAAACACATATTTCACTACAACTGTAGTTTAATTGCAGTAATTCCCAGATGCCTTTCTGTCACAGACTCGGCTTCTACCTGTAACCCCACACTCCATACTGTGCGATCCGATCCTGTGTTGTGAATGCCAGCATTGGGGCACCATTAAAACCTCCTACATTTATCTGACCAGCTACTTCTTTCACAGCCCAAGCCTCTTTCACGGGGTCTGCACCCCATACGAAGAGCTCGTCCCTCAGCTGGCCACAGCTTTGCTCTCATCTCTGTTCTGCTCTTTTCCCAAACACTCAGCATTTCCTGATGACCTGGCCTTCCTGGTAGGAATGGAAGTCATGCTAGCTTCGCTCAGGTAAATCATGCTGCTCCCCTTGAGTGCCTCCTGTCAGGTCACGCAGGTGATGTCCCAGTCTATCCCCTGTAGTCTTACATATCCCAAGGCCCCAGAGTTCACCTGGCTTTTAATCTAAACAGAAGATGTATGGCAGAATGTCCTGCATTCATATTGACTAGCAAATAGATTTGTGGTGGCAGAGAACTTGGTAAAGATATCACCTTCCAGACAGAGCAGATTATCTCCTGCTTTCAGATGGCAGTCGCTCTGTTTGACAGCTCCCCAATTATTCTGCGTTCGGCATTCTTCTCCCGCCTTTTGTTGGGGTAATTAAGGCATCTTAGCGCAAATTCTCATCCAAGGGCGGACCACAATGCATCGCATTAATTATTACGACAAATATGGCACCGAGGTCCAAAAAATTAATATTCCCTGCAAACCGGCTGTCTGGGATGTGGAACGGGAGGACGGGGTGTGTTGAATCGCAATGTGAAATATAGGATTCGAGGCGCTAAAATGTCAAGGAGGCGTGATCCAACAGGAAGGAACGGCAGGTTTGTCGCAAACGTACATCGGAAGGCTGGGGGAATGGAGGGCAGTAAATGAAGCGCTAAATTAAAACAATGGGTGGATGAATAGAGAACTGCAGCTTAGGGAGCTTTACTGTTGAAAAATAAAAGGGAAGGGTACAAAAGGTGCTTTCAGCCATGATAGGTACCAGTGAGTGAGTCAGATGAGCATAATGTTCTGGTCAGATAGCAATGCGTATGAATGGTGGGTGCAGCATGAGAATTATACATGACCAAAAAGCGGAGTTCCAGTCATCAGTAACTTGTAACTGATGCTCAGTTGAAGATAAAGAGATCCATATTTGCTTAAATGAATAAAAATGCATTTTTTTCATGACAAATGAGAAGAACCCATTTTATTGAGATTTATTCATCTATTTATTTATATAGAAGGTGCTTTTGAACCTTGGTGTTGGAGAACAGCCATGGAGCAATTGGAGTGAAGGGTCTTTCTCGGAGGACCAATGATGATATGATCATTCTGTCCACCACAGGGTTCAAACCCATGACCACCTGGATATGCACACAGATCCCTAACCTACTGTGCTAACACATTGCTGTGTTTTGTTTGAAAGCTAAATGATAAATTAAACAAAAACTTAATTTGACGGTAACTTATTTTACAACCTGTAAATCATTCATCAGTCCATCCATCCATCCACCCATCTGTCTATCCACCCATCCATCCATCCATCCATCCGTCTATCCATCCATCCTATCGGGGTTTAGGGGAATGGACTACGCAGTTTGTTATAAGAATGCTCTAAAAAGAGAATTGAGATTCCCACCAAAATCCGTGTTATAGAAACGCACACACAATCAAAGAGACAATACCAGAAACTGGAGGGCTCACGGTTGAGCTGACGGAGGTCAGAGAAGGTAGGAGCAAAACTCAATGACTGAGCGGCGAGTGAAAGAAGCACACCTCTATTTATCCCTGGGTGAACCTTCTGGGTCCTAGTGGCGGTCACCTGACTGGTGTGTGACACATCCATCCATCCATCTTCTAACTTCTCTTTATTATTTTGGATCTTTTATCCAGTGCTACAACTGAAATTAAGCAGTGCTCATTTCTGTGCTGTGCATTTGTGTAGCTGCTCATTGTAAACATGTGCACAATCCTGCTGGAAAAGCATGCAGATCACAGCCTAGCACCTGGGTCTGGTTCAGTGTTTACTGCAGTTTTGTTGAATTTCCCGTTAAGCCTCATTAGCCTTGATTGATTATTTACTGCAGGGGGAAAAAACATCTTAAGCATTATGGGATGATGAAAGTTTGACTTCAAGAGATGAGCCAATATTTTATTGGCATATATTTTTTCATTCATTTGCACAATTGAGCAGTATCGTGTGTGTGAGTGAGAATATGTATGCGTTTGCCCTGTGATGTACTGCCATCCTACCCCGGTGTACCCCTGCCTTGTGCCCTGTGCTGCCTTGGATAGAGTCCAGATCCAACACAACCAGCATCAGCGCTTAGTGGATGGATAGACGGCTCATTTGCTGTCGGTTCTGCAAATAATGTTTGGAGAGCTTTATAAACAGGAATGGAAAGTCTGAAAATTATTCAGGAAGATTAAGTTATAACAAGTTAGCTATAGGTTACAAATTATCATACAGTAGAACCTAGGTTTACGAGGAACTTGGTTTTTTGAAAGACAGGCAAAAATTTTTAATAAAGTTTGCCTTGGATTGCGAGCCGTGTCCTGCAAGAAGAGCAAACTGGATAACTCGAGACACGAATGCTTTTCCCATGCGAGTGAGCCACGGCCGAAACCAAGCCGACCTGAGTCTCGCCTGACGAGCTTGTATGCTGTCAGTACGACTGAGCTGATGGTTCTTCTCGCATTCTCGCTGCGAAGAACCAATGCATGTGAGATACGCATACCCTACTCTCGCTTGCAGTAAACGTTTGTGACCCAGCGACCCGACATCCGCATTAGTGTACGGTTTACGGTGTAGCATTGTTACCATATTGTTTTTTTGTTTTAGATGATATAAACAACAAATGTTAGAAAAACAGACGTTGTCAGCTATTTTTAAATGAATATTTTGGGTGCCGGGAACACATTGTTAGACTTCCCATTATTTCTTATGGGAAAATTCGCTTTGATATACGAGTTTATCGGATTACGAGTCGCTCGGTGGAATGAATTAAACTCGTAAACCAAGGTACCACTGTATACATACTAATAATTACTTTAATAGTCTTTACCAGTATGAGTGCCACAGGAATCCTGGGAGCACCTTTGCTCCCCCTGATATCATCATCCAAAGATGCTAAATAGCATTAGCTTATTAAATTTCCTCAGGAGCTGACACTGGTCTTTACTGCATAAGCTGTTGGAAGATGAATAGATGGATTTTTAAATTCAATATTTAAAAGTGGTGGTATCCTTCAGCTCGCACAAGTGTTTGTCCCCCGCTAATGAGGTGTTTTATGGATGGTGTATCTCAGCTGGTTGCTACATAAGCGCCCCCTGGAGACACGTTCGGCTACTGCAAGTTGCTTTTACTAAGGGATACGTTACCTCTGTAATCGTATTGTTCTTTAGACATTCAAATTAAGTTCGCATTACTGTGAAGACCAGGCACGTTGGCTTCTCCAATTCCTCTGTATTTTTTGGTGTGGCTTCTCTATTCACTTTGCTTGAAATTTACCTCCGTTTTGTGTGGGAGGATACTGTCAGTCAGATTATACGCTACCCACCACGAAGCTTTTCAGTACTGAGAGATGGTTTCTGTGCTGCGTCGCGCCAGAATGTGTCAGAGACAGCCATTAAGATTAGATTAGCTTCGGAGAGGTGCAAGAAATTATTCAAACAGCCTGAATCAGAAAATATATCCTGAGATATTAAAGTGGAACACAAGGTCCTGGTTTTAGAGGTTTTTAAGGAGACTTGATAGTTCCGACAATTCTCAAAATACTGAATATCTAGTTTGAATATTAATGCGGAGGATTTTTGTCTTTCATGTAACAGTAGTAATATTCTGGAAATAAAAGAAGGTACAGGGTAGCGGGCCTATGATGAAAAGGGGCATTATGGGATACATTACAGTAAACCTGGACAGTGACATTGTACAATGTGAACATTGTACAAACTCTCTGACACCTATTACAAAGTTACAATTATAGCTGACACACCCCACACCTGAATGATCTATTTTTGTCTCGCTTCTGTTCTGAGGTTTAAATATAGCCTGTTGTAGGACTTGTGGGCAGCACTGTGGTGAAGGGCATGCAGGTGCAGACGGAGAGTTGTATCTATATCCTTGGAAGAAATTTATTTGCTTAGCATGAATTGCTTCAGTAGATGTATCCACCTATATAAATCAAAATAAAATGGAAAGGCACCTTCTGTATTCCTTCAGATGTTTGCATGAACAGGCATAATTTCTATCAGTGTCAGATTATTTATTTTACAGAAGCTTAATGTATAGGTTTAAGTTAATTGTAATTACTCTTTACGCAAGTTCTTCTCAATCACTGCCCTTTTGGTAACTAGGAATCTTTTATTTGTTATCACAAAGGTGTACTTTTCATGACATTATGTGGTTTGTCTTGGTCTCCGAGGTGCAATCATTGCTTACCATGAAATCATTATCATTGCGATATGAAATTTGAGCTGGTGATGTGCTACAGTGACACCAGCCAACCTTATGATCTAAGCTGTGATTCCACCGATTAATGCAGTCGATTATGTCAGAACGAGGGATTAGCACTAAGGTGTCAGTTCCTCATCGATTAGATCTTAAGCGATTGTCCCAGCCCATCTTCTGTGACCACGCCTCCCCCCCTTCCGGGAGAGCTGTGATTGGACAGTGATCACATTTCATGGTGGCACGATTTCAGCATGTACTTTTCGAAAATGGAAATGAGCTGGTGCATCACAGCAAAGGTTGTCATTGCATTTCGGTGTGATGTGGCACGATTTCTTCGTTTAATTGTGTGTAATGCAAACCATTCTAATTGTTTTTCTGGATGCTAGTTAAATAAGATGCAAAACAACGGAATGATGGTTTTGCTTTTCATTATGTCACAATCTTTTCACGACACTCACTGAAAAGCAATGACTCTTGCGCATCGCACTGTAAAACAATATGTCCCGTCAATTGTTTTTTTGTGTATGCCGACGTCGTGACTGCATTTCAAGGTGGCACGAATTCTGCTCCATATGTAAGTAATCTGAGGCAGCAAAGGGTGCAATGCAGGGGTACACCCAGGATGTGACATCAGTACATTTCAGGGCACACCCAAACTTGCACAATCCTATAGCAGAGGCAATATAGGAATGCCAATCACCTGACTGGGTATAGCTTTGGACTGCGGGGGGAAATTGGGGTACCCTAGCATGGGGAGAAGACGCAAACTTATATACTGAGCGGAGGCGGCGTTCAAACCCTGAATGCTCCCCAGTGAGTTAACAGTGGTATTACCCTCCAGATTAATTACTGCAAATGGGAAGGAGGACTAGCTTACAGTGAATAACCAGATATGTTGTGCACTCTGCTCATTATCTGTGTCATGATGTTCTATGCTGATGGAACCATGGCTGTAACATGTCCCAGGGAATCTGTCTCAGAATGCATGCATTCTCTGGTGGGCTAGCATTCTTGCAGTGCTCCGCGGTTGTCAGGAACAGGGCAGGGAAATGTTATGCTTTGTGTTGCAATTGCTAATATGCCCCTTGTCAACAGGCCTTATCCTTGTCGGTGTCAAGTTTTTAACTTAGGGCATGTTCTCTAGCTACATAAACTACCCCAGAGCACAACAATTACTTGTCATCTATTTATGATTTGTCATAGTTGACAGCTCGGAAAAAAAGTGTATTTATTTACTTTTTTTTTTAACCTTGTAGTCGGAGTCATAAAAAAGTCACAGCAGTGCTGAATAAGGGTTAAATTACACCTCAGCAGACACTGAGCCAGTCAGGTTTAATAAAAACAAGGGCAGAAACTTAAATAAATATTAAACTGAATGCAATAGCAGCACTTTTTGGCTGTTTTGCGAAGTGTTACAGAAATTGGTTGCGTGTAGTCTGGCTCTGAAGAAGAAAATGTGGAAGGAAGTCGGCATTTCCAAGCTTTTGGAGCGAGCTGGCCCAGCTGGGGCTGCCGTCTGCCTGCCAGACCCGGCATCTCCACGTGGAAAACTGGCATCATCAGCCCGGGAATCTCCCAATTAGTGACTCAGCCTTGAAGTTCTTTTTTTTCCCGTTTTTCCCTTAGGAAGTCTGAGTCAGAGGGGGGCGCTGTTTACACCAACGGCAAGAAGCTGTGTCCTGGTTCTGAACCCCAGTGTGGGCAACTACAGTAGATAACTGATCAGATAACTCAGATAACTCAGCAAAAATGGTTTGTAAGCTGAATGCATTATTTCAGGTTACCTCACACATTTAATATGCATTAAAGTACTACTTAATTTGAATGTAATAGCTTAATCGTGTTCCTCTATTTAAGAGAATTTGAATTATTAAACTCAAAAATTAAAATTCCTTAAATTTCACACATGGGGCCCAGTAGCTTGCGGGGGCAAGGGGTGCCTGCCTGAACATGTGCATATTTTGTGCAAGCGGTTGAAAGTGCCGCTCTTTTTAAGTTTGGAATATCCAGTTTTGATTACTGATGAGTTGAGCACCTGCACAGCACTTATGGGGCATGCAGAGGCTTAATGGGTGTAGTCTATGGCGATATGCTTAGAGATACTCTTAGTGTAACACACCCCACACATTATCATTGTAAATATTGTCGCTGAATGAATTTTATTAGCTTGTTATTTAAATGAGGCTGAAGGTTTTAGATTTAAGAAAAGACGGATTCTGCATTGCATTGCTTCTTCATGAGAGCTTTTCTTAACCATTGCTGTTTCCTCTTTGGTGACTAGAACACTTTCTTTCCCCCATCATGAAAGTGCAGCTTTTTGGTGCGTCAGGGCTTGTTTCTGCTAGGCGCAATCATCCCTCACCCATTCAAGCGAGAAACCAATAACAGACATTGTGTTGGATTCGTCTGCAGGACAAAAAAAAAAACACCACCAGACAGAAGGCTTGTTTTGGGTTACCCAGTGATTAATGGAGGGACGCCAATTAACGATGCGTGTTGTGTAGGTCGATGCAGTCTGCTGTTACCGGGGCTGTTACGAGCCCGTCATTCTGACAGCTGTATGGTCGAACGTAACTGAATAGTACCACGCTGATGAAGGAAAAGTGGATTGTGGTTATGGGGACAGTCGTTATTTTCCCTGACCCTACTTACACAGATTTAATCTATAAATTGAGTTGCTGTCAGTACTGATTTGTTGCTTGTTCGGTTGGGTAGCCATTTTATGATAATGCTAATACAACAGTAACTACAGACACCCTGTTCTCAGTAGACAGTACTTCTTGAAATTAATCTTAAGCTACAAGTCACACAGACTTCTCCATGTGAAACGATGTAACGTTTAAACCCTGTTTTAAATAAACACTGCTGGAGCAGAAGAATCTAAAGTCTTCTTTTTAGCATATCAGTCCTAATCCTGTGAAATTGAATTCATACAGATCCTTAAAGTAACTCGTTCATGCTCATTTTCGCACATACGTTTTGGGGTCAGGAAAAAAAAACACTAACATTCCACAGAAATGATATCTCACTCTGCACATTTGGGCTGCAAACATGTCACTAAAACGGTGTTCGTTAGTTCCTCTCTTATCTGCATTCTACGGAGCGCTAATGCTAATTTGCCAGCATTTTGCGGAGGACGTTAAGAGTTCTTCTTGGGATTTCCTATTCTGCTGCTTGCAAGATCCGTCAGAAGGAATAATAGCACCTTTTTTTTAGACGACTATTCTTGTGTTCTCCGCAGTAAGTTTTTGAATGGAAGACGAAGGTGCTGCATATGAAAATACAATCTTGGCGAAGCATTCGAGTGGCACGCTGTCTCATCACACCGCTTGTGTGCAATCATTCAGAAGCGCGGATTAACTGAAGGCACGTTATACCCCCGGGCTGTGCGGAGGACGTGGCAAATCTGATTGGATAAAACCCAGCGGGCTCTGCTTTTATCGTGTTCTCACATGCAGGTTCATGAAGAACCTTTCAGATCATACAGTTGTTGTAGGTCTTTGTTATAGCCTCTGCCAATGCAGCGAGATGAGATTTTCAGAAGCATCCACTCCAGACAGCGAATGAGCAGAGTGTGATAGGACTGCTCAACCTATGGATTATGGAAATGGATTAAGGACCCACACTTGGAGACTAGAGCATGTTGGCACTAAATGCAGTGCTGTAGATGTTAAGCCGTCAGTGCTATGTAACCAAGCTCTGACTATGAGTGAACAGGCAAACCATAAAATGACCTAAGTTAGCACTAACGTGCAGCCCAGAGCACCTTGTTACATAAACATAGTGCTCTATATAAATGATTAGGAGAATTGTGTAAATTTTTTTGTGTAAATTCTCAAATATTTCAAATACTTATCTTACTATAACTATGAATACAATTTATAATATGTATGAACTATATAATAACATGTAATACAATGTACAGTATATGTTAATATACGAATTTTGTTTGTTTACAATGCATGTGCATGCTTTTCTCCAGCCAGTTTGTGTATGCATGTTAGCAACAGTTCTCTCCATCTGTCATTATCCAGCAACAGGCTATTCGCGGACGGCAGCGGCAGCCTGCGAATGAGAGAGACGCCACCTCTGCTGCAGAGCCAATTAGACATCTCCGCACATGAAGGCGCCAGCCGGACCGGGTAAGGCACTTAATTATAGCAA
Source organism: Petrocephalus sullivani (assembly GCA_026780845.1). Taxonomy (NCBI): domain Eukaryota; kingdom Metazoa; phylum Chordata; class Actinopteri; order Osteoglossiformes; family Mormyridae; genus Petrocephalus; species Petrocephalus sullivani. Next base: position 4,512,226 of record JAODKM010000118.1, on the reverse strand, counting down.
CTCGGGGAAAATGCAGAGCACAGTTGGCATGATTTCGGCTGACAGTGTTAAGGAGATGGAGCACCTGCTTGTTAAATAAATCTTTTTCCATATCACTACCTCTCTGCTCCTGTGGTCTGTGAATATTGTTCTGTCCATTTTCCATAACTGCGATCCAGTATGGGGCTGCGCTCTCTTGAGTGGTTACTTTAGGTAATCCCCGCTCCCTCCTTTGGCAAAAGTTGTAAGGGCTTGCAACAGTGGTGGGGGACCCCATCCATGGAGGACCGGTGTGGGTGCAGATTTTTGGGAAGACCTCACAGTCGGCCAAAAATGAAGCAGTGCTTCTAAACTTCAGTCCTGGGGATCCACTGTTATTGTATAATGTATGTATATTTCTCAATCCAGTCCACAGTCCCTTGGGAAGTCCTCATTTTTGCTCCCTCCCAACTCTCAACATACCTGCATCAGGTATTTGGTGTACATGATTGGCTGGGAGGAAGCAAAAATGTGGACTGGCTGGGGGTCCCAGAATGTTGAAAAACATTGCTTTAGAGCGATTAGTTTACCTCAAAACCCATGCAAACGTGGACAGGAATCAAAGCCACAACCTTAGAAATGTGCTACCTATAGGCCCCCACAGGAATAGTTCTTGTAATTTGTAAATAGTATTGCCTCACAGAAAGTGGATGTTGTAGCAAATTGCCATGGCCTGCCTTCAGTTTGCTATCTGCAAAGAAAGATGAGGTTAAGCAGGTTAAGTGCTTGGACAAAGGCCTTTCCTGGACATCTTTATCATATAGCTCTGAAATGCATTATACATGTATTCATATCATGAATCTGGATGTATCTCTCCCACAAATTATAGAACGTTATCACAGTTTCTAGTTCACTGCTTGCTGTAAATATAATGATATGTCTGGTGTAACAATCCAGCCATCGAAGGAAGTAAATAAACAAACAAGACTGATGAGGGAAGAATGTTTATGATATGTGATCGCATCATTAAGCCTGACCCTTGGCATTTCATAAAGGTTATATTCCATCCTGCCCTGTGACTCTTTCGCAGAGGGCAAATAATTCATTTTCTGTACTCCGGTGTGGGGAGGAACACTGCCATTTTTTACCGCTATTTTCACCCCAAAGATGATGAGTCACTGCTCTGACTTATAAAACTGCCGTTTGTTACTAGACCGTAGAAATACAAAAGTACTGTGAGAGGTAAGAATCCGTAGGCTACCGGGCCACTGTGATTTATATACCTCATGAACTTTTAAAATTTATATATAAACAAAATATTGATGAGGAGCACTTGCAGACACGGGCTTGCATAAAGATAGACAGGTCCAACAAACTTCTGAAAAAAGTAACTTGCATTTTTGCCAATTGATTCATTTATGGTGAAAACCCTAGTATAAGTCTCCTAACAGCTGCACTCATTCTTTTGACAGTCGACAATGCATGCTGATTGAGGCTTTTATATTGTGATTTTAATCATCATTGCTGTTTAATGGGTTGAGCAGAACTGGAAAAACTCTGAGGTAACTCAGAACTCCTCAGGCTGATACGGACATTTTTGTAGTTTCAGAAATGGTGAGGGATTGTCGATCGTCTCTTGGTTAGTCCCTCCCGACCAAGTTTACGGTTTAAACATCATAAATCATAAAAAGGAATATAAGGTAACACTCAAAGCCTACAAGGAGCTCTTACATTGTAATTATGATTTTCATGGATATTGCTGGTAGATATTGATGGATGTATGAGTGAGGATTCTGTGTGTTGTAATGCATTACATATAAATGATTTGGTATTATGAAGTTTTATGACTATATTTATAACGCCTTCTAGAAAGCGTAGAAATGACGTATTACTAGAAGGGCTTGTTTCCATTCCTTCAGCAATGTCTGAAGCAGACATTCTTTCCCCTGACACAGATCTGCACCCTGCACCCTTTTCTCTGAACGCTCGGTGCTGACAGTCAGAGCACATTATTGTCAGGCAAGTGCGGTGAAGGCAGAGTGAACATTTTATTATTGTGATCGGAGGGCTTCAGTGTTTGGGTTCGGTACTAATTTGGCAGCTTTCGCAGTTCCTCTCATGCCCCCCCCCACCCCCCGCACCCTCCGGTTTCCCAGCTCAGTCCTTTACTTGAATTAGAATAGGGGGACACTCTTCTCTGAGACTTGCCGATAAAAAAAACGAGCACTGCCAAAATGCAGAATGTCTTACATAATGTAGAGTTTTGTCCTTAAATATCATTCCGGGGCTCAGCTAAGGTACATGTCAGCCAGGAACATAATGTTGCATAAATATTTTATGATTTTATGGGGGACAACCTGAGGGTGGACAGAAACCGCACAGAATGATGACAACAAGGAAAGAAAGGTCAGCCTCGCCTTCAGAAGCTTTGCTGAGAAAAAAAACTTTAGAATCAAATGAGGCAGACAATGAAATAGTACAGTCCAAGAACATTCCATCACCTGCCTACCACACATTTCATTCATGGTTTATCCTCTGGTGTGTATAGGAGGTGATTTTAATGACAGAAGCATTCTCATTAACATTTCAACATTTCAATAATAATCATTTTTATCAATCCCCATGGGGAAATTATCTTTTCACCTCCCCCAATCTTGCTCTCCATGAGAGTAAGCTTGGCCATGAAGGGCAGCCATCTCTTGCAACACCCAGGGAGCTGGGACTCAAGGGCGCCCAGGTGTGCCAAGGCCGGACTTGCACTGGCAACCTTCTGATCATAGGCACAGAGGCTTTGCCAACGTAGCCACGCACTTAGCTATATTATGGATTTTTTAGGTGAATTAAAAGGTAAAGAATGTTTAAGCACAGCATTCTGCAGATTTCTGCCACCCTAATGATGAACTACAGAAAAATAAACCACCCTTCTGTGTTCGTGATTCAGGTGAGGAGGCATTAGAAGAGCGATGTTATTTGGACGTGCAAGTCTCTGGATTTACTCAACCCCCCCACCCCCATCAGGAATGTTGATGCTCCTGTTACAGTTCTAAATACCATTTTAAATATATTCCTGACAGGTCTCCTACGATGATATATAAACCTTGTCTTTTGGGAAACCAAGTCATTGACAATGGAGGAGGATGGGACAGGAAGACACTGGAACTATGATTTAATTTTTTTTCTCTTGCTGGCATAACACGGGTGTCCTTCTGAGTCCACTGGCAGTCAGTTACCATTGTAGTTTTGGAGTCCAAAATGCATGCTGCGAGTATTACATATATTTTGACCTGGAAAATCATTTTTTGTCACCTATACAAACTTGTGAGCATCGATTCTGTGCTGCAGGGGAGCTGCACTGAAAATGTGTGTTGAAATGATCAATGGCTGCCTATCATCTGTGAAACGATTGGTTTCAAACCCCCTGTTAGCTCTGGCTATTAAAGCTGGCAAGAGCAGATGAGGAACACTGAGTCACACGTAAGGTGTGTAGACCAGTCTCATTGTTCGGCTTTAAAAAAATGGAAAATAATTGCAATTGCCTCAATGCTGGGACAAAGCTTCCTAATTAAGTTTTCACTTCCTGGGGGAGAAAAAAATAGAATAAAAGAAATGGTTTTGAGTGCAGTTTAAAGTGGCTGTAGGTCATTATGATTCACAAAGTGTTACTTGAAAGAAATAAACATCACACCGGTCTCAGAAGCGGGGCTGTTTTCCGCAGAGAGTAAGACGTATGTGCCCAGGCATGTTACAATTTAAGATTCAGGACTCACAGGTTCTATGAAAAAACACTAAAATCAGGCTTTAAATTGATAGCAATATGTGTGGCGCTTTTCCATGTAGTGCTGTCGGGAATGGATGTCTTGTGAGGCGACTGAAACCTTTTTAAATCTGTCTCACGGACAATCAGAGCTCAGTTGTTGCACATTTATAACCAAAGACGGACCTCATAAAGCAGACACTGTGTGCTTCGCTGCCAAAAATGAAATGACACTTCATTCCATTTAAATATACACTCCACGGTTTTTTCATCATTGAGAAATACTTGTAGGCACTATAGAAGGTTCCTGCAGCCTTGCTTGTGTTCATGCTTGATCAGTGATACTTAAGGGGATGTTTCATTGGCTCGGAGATCAGCTGTCCAGCCCCAAGCCTCTGGGATTGGACGTTCACCCTTAGCTCACTCTCCCATTGGATAAGTAAACTGGTGTTCCTCAATTGTCTATGATATAACCCCGTCTTGGGGAAAGAGTCATAACAGAATGGAGTGAGCAATATATGAGTGAATGAATGATTATTGAAGGTTGTTAACGGGACAACAGGACAGTGTGACAGTAAAAAAACACTTTCCTGACTAGCAACAACAGAAAGCCAACTCGCATCCAAACCTGCCCCCCCCCCCCCCAAACAAAGATGGCAGCCACTTCTTACATACCATCAGTGGGGGAAGAGAGTCCAAACTCGGAATGGAACGATCGCACACAAGTGAGTGATGAATCCAAAGAGCAGGGGCGAACTGGTACACAGTCAAAGGGTCAGATACATAATAACATGGGCAAAACCAAATACAATTCGACAGTAACAAGGCACAGTGGCTTTTCATCCCGTGGAAGGGAAGAAACCGTAAGGGAAGATGCAAACTGGAATTAGCGGTCTGCAAAGGACCGCAGCAAAAGGAGTCATTAAGAGCTGGAATGGATGGATGGACTGGCAAGACAGACACGGGAAATCTCGCACAGCCAACAGCATGTAACAATCCATAGCATGTAAAAATGTCCTTGTGATGGACTGCCACCCTGTCCAAGGTGTTCCCTTATTCCCTTATTATCATGAACACAAAGGCTTTTAATAATTAAGTTTTGAATATCTCATGTAATTTATTGAATAAATATTGGATGGGAATACCCATCGTAAAGTTGAAATATCGCAACACGGACTGTTGTAATTCGGGGAGCGTCTGTACTTAAATCTGACTGCAGACTGCCTCACTGATGATGCAGGTATGTAGGCTAATAGCCACACTTTCATATGACAGGACAGCTGCCTGCCTGCTAATTACACCATGGCACCGTTCTGGACTGCTTCAGTTTACGACTTACTCATACGCAATAATCAAGATCAAGATCTGTAATTGCAATGGTGTACTCTGTCATAGAATGCAGACGGTAAATGGCTTAAGGGTGTAATGAGTTGGCCCTTTGGTTCAGGGCTAACCCTATCCCAACCACTGGAGCTGGTGATGGATTATACCTTTTGTTGATGGAAACAGGCTTACAAATGAGTGCTGTCACAGTAGCCCAGTGTCGGGAACCATCAATCGCTTTTTAAATTATGGTGTACAATTATTGCAGAGGAAATGGTAATTGTATGCAGGGTCAGGCCTGGAGTGGGCGCTCTGCCATGGGGTTTCCCAGATGAAGTACCAGGGGAGCTTCTCCTACAAGCTGATTTGGGGGAGTCGCCCATTTACGAGATTAATTGGCCCAAAGGATAATCGGGTGGGACGGATAGAGAGAAGGACTGACATGAGTAAGAAGTGTAATGAGACAAGTAGGGAAGTCACTAGAGAGTTTGGGCCCTATGAAATTATATCATATTGGGCCCCGCACCAAAACCAATCCAAGTATATTTAAATTTTTTAGGGGCCCTGTCAGTCAGAAGCCCATCAAATCATTCTAACCCCCCCTAATTGACTGACTGACCGCCAGTAGGCACTACACCTGAAACACATGATCACTGAATTCCTGAGCCGTTCATCATTTTCAATACGAGTTCTCACATTCCAGCGAAATTGTTTAGGTAGAAATTCCTTCTGTTGAACTGATTAAAATAAGCATGACTCATTCAGCTCACTAATAGAATTCTTTTTTCATGGTTTTGCTACAGTAAATTTGTTAGGAAAGGGATTCTTCTCCCTTTGTTGATATATATATATATATATGCCCACACACACACACACACACACACACACACATACACACGTATTATAAAAGGCAGTCTAGAACTGGACTGCTGCTGTTATATATTGATGCATGGTAAACAAACGTCAGCATAATCAATGGCACAATAATGAACGCCAAGATTATCTTCTGACTTTTTTGTAGCTCCTTTGAGATTCACAGCTGCTTGATAGCCACATTTCGAGGTAATTAAGATCTCAAACATAACAAGGTACATAATCACATAAATCTCAGAGAAAACCTAGAGAGCGAACACCTGAGAACACACAAGGGGATATTTCTACTGATCTCCAACAGAAAGGTGAGCATCAGACATTTATGGGTTTAAATATATTTCTGTACTGGTTTTAAGTGTATTGCCCAGACAGGATAAACATATGATTTTGGGTCTAGCATTTCACAGATATTATTACCACTTCAAAAAAATTATGTTATAATAATATTATAATTGGTCCTCAAGGAGGGGTATGGGGGGTATGGGAGGAGCAGGGATTAGGTGGGGAGCGGGGATGATGGGACTATGACAGCTGCCAGAGAAGCTCTGGTGAACCTGATTACATTCTGAAAGACAAACACACAAAAATTTGGGCTTTTACTAAAGGTTTTCTTAGAGTGATGGGCTGGAGATTGTGAAATTGTGAAATGATGCTTTATTTGGAATGGAAAGCGTCTTTTGCATATCCCATCTTTTCTCTTCTCTCTCTGTTTCTCTCTCTGTACACACACACACACACATATATACTGTATGTATATATATATATATATATATATAGAGAGAGAGAGAGAGAGAGAGAGAGAGAGGGGCATGAGTTGGGAATGAAGCTTGGGATTCAAGCGTAGGGTCAGCAATTTATCTGGCACCCCTGGAGCATTCCGGGGGGTGGGGGGTAACGGCCTTGCTCAGGCACCTGACAGAGACTATTCTGCTGAGGCTCAAACCAGCGACCTTTCACAGGCACAGAGGCCTGACCTCGCTGAGTCACACGCCAAGGATGGGGGTATGGGAGGGGCAGGGATTAGCTGGGCACAGGGGAGGATGGAGCTGGCTGAGTAACACAATTGGACTACATAGGTAAAAAGGTATTACCAAATCTGCCACACAGTTCAGCTTTTGTTATGGTGTATCCCCCATGAGGAAGAATGCGCCAGTCTTTCACCTACAGTATTTATTTTTCATAGTATGCTTTGATCTTTTTATAGTATTTATTCTGGAGGACTTGATTGTCCTGCACCTAATACTACAATAAGTTTGTCTGCTTTGTTTGAAAATAATAAAAAAAACATCAGGGGGCCATTTTCCTTTACAAACTGGGAAACGAGGCAGTGAGATCCATGGTGTGTGGGATAATCCAGCACTGGCACTCGGCGTGTCTCAGCGGGAATTAATAAAGTAACCAATGGGAAGTGGAATAAGCCAGGCATTGATTGGTCACAACACACAATAATCACACCCACCTGTTGGGTACAACCACACGTTTACGAGGGGGCCGTGACATCATCATGAGCCTTAAAGACTAATTTCTGTTATAATTCTTATTATCTAGCCATGGACCTCAGGAGATGGTCAGAGTAATTAAAGTACATGCTAGAAAAGGGTATGAGTAGAAAACGCCTCTTTCCCTGTAAATATAACTATAACTGAAAGCTGGCCCACTGTAATTTATAATCACTGCACTACCAGCATGGCAGTGGGTAAAGGTTTGATTAAAATTCTTTACCGAGTTATAATAATAATAATCTTGAACCATATCACTGTTCAACAGAATAAGTCAATTAAGCATAGGTTTTCTGCAGTTGATTAAGTACTCTGAGTGATACTAATAAAAGCCTTTGTTTTCAGTTTATTGAGATAAATGGATACGTCTCTTTTTCCCTTATCAATCCCCTTAATTTCCTCTTGTATTCCTATTTACATGAACCGTCCCATTTAAAATCACTGGCTTCCTGTACCTTTAGCAAGTATTCCAATAACATGCAGCATAAATAAACAAATAAACCAAACACATCAGAAGGGAACTTGTGAAGATAATGCTATAGTGAAACAGGAAAGAATTAAATGTTGTCCAGGAAGGTTATGGGAAGCATATATTTAATGAGTGTGGTGGGATTAAAAATTCAGCATTCCCTATGAGTTCCATAGTTTCTGTATTGTGGCGTGTGATGTAAGTACACAGCCAGAGGAGTTCAAGCAATATACAACAACAATGCCTCTCCTGGGACTTGAACCAACAACCTTCAGGTCACAACTCCTTGTGCTTTAAGGTTCATTGTGCGCTAGAGCCAGCAACCAGTGCATCAGCACTCCAGGCATGTTAGCCTAGCAGACCCTGGCCCCGTGGGTTTATATGAAGATATTGACAGCAGTATGCCGGGGAAACGCCGGTTATTACGAGCTGAGTTATTTCCAGTCCGGACTCCGTGGGGCTAAGCTTACAAAATCCCTTGCCCTGACAGAAGCTTACTGACTGTCCCCCTCTACAGCCCTTGCTGTGCCATAGTGGACAAAAGTCAGGTTCTAATAAACCGTAAAGTCATGCCAGGTGGTCACCGCTGCTGCGGCAGATGACAATAATGGAATCTCTCTATATAGACCTGAACGCCTGGCCTTTGAAACTTTGCATTCCACTTAATAACAGGCTTTGTTATTTTCCAGCAGCATTTGCCAGGTGAAAGCCCACTTACCTACCAGGCATGGGAACATAAATCTGTCATTTGAAGCAGTTCTTTTAACTTGTTGCCCACATTTCGGGGTGCCTGCGTTTTGGTTCCTGTACACTTGTTAACACAGTTCTGCTCTTACCCACAGCCATCAACCTCTGTGATGGTGTGTGGCTCAGCAGGTTAGTATGCTGTGATCAGAAGGTTGCTGGCTCAAATCCCTGAGTGATGTCCCAATTGGGCCCATGAGCAAGGCCCTTAAAGGTGCCGTAGAATGAAAATCTGAAATTACCTTGGTGTCGTTGAAAAATGAGAGTTTGGTACATGGAAATGACATACTGTGAATCTCAAACACGGCTGTTCCCTCTTTCAAATATAATTCCTGAATATGTAAAAGAAGATTGTGAAATGGGCAGTTTTGAAATCCCTAGTTTGCCTTAACGACGCGCCCCAAATATAACATATGCCAGCCTACCTTCAAGCTCAATGGACAAGTGCATTCAGACTTCAGCAGTTCCACAGAATGAAGCAGGCTGCAGGAAGCAATTAAGTTTACAGGCTGCATGCATAAGTGTGCTGTTCAAGGCTGTGCCGGGAAATCCACACTTTTCATACCCTTCCCAAGGAACCCAGCTGTCAACAGGCATGTTCATTTTTAACAGGTAAGTCAGGAGTACCTTTCCCAAATGCTTCTATTAGCAACTTACATAGTTGTAACCGTTCAGTTTCTAATGCTGTGCTTTTTGGAAAATGTACTCCAGTTTAGCAGGGAAGGGGTAAACAACATTATGAAGTCTGTGATACTGACTTTGACAAGAGGCTTCAGTACATCCCATAGCCTACATTTGGTTAGCTAAACAAATATCTAATCAATGCTGTAGTACAAAATAAATAAACTTTAAAACAGAACTCCAAACAGCACATTTACAAGATGCTCAGCTTGTGGTTTGGATTTGAAATTCTATATTCTTGTTACAATGCTGGAAACAAAGTTATGATTATGCTAATGTTGTGATTAGACTAATGTGGGACTGTTACAGTTACATGTGGCAGATTGTTCTAGGAAACATGAGAAAAAAACACACACTCAGAAGCGTTCATTTGCAACCTCCAAGCAACTGGCATCCGACTTCTCCTCTAATACAGGCTCTAACAGTTGAATGGAGGGAGCAGAACTCATGAACATATTAATGAGTCCACCAAATAAGGGAAATCAGCCTGTGTCATTCTATGGCCAACTTATAGGATTGTGTCATGCCCTGCCCGTCAGATCCACCTGTGTGCCACGACCCTCGTGCTAATCAGCCTGTTCCCAGCTGTTTTGTGTTCGACAATCAGCGTTACCTGTATTTAGTCTGCCCCAGTCCTGTCTCCCTGGTCGGGTATTGTCTATGCGATGTCTACGTGTATGCCTAGTTCGCTAGCGGTCACGCTCGTTCCCGTCTTTTTACCCTGTTTCAACCCTGTGTACCCTAATAAACGCCCCTTTGAAGGGCTCAAACCCAGCAGCCTGCAGTATGGGTCGTAAATCCCGCTCCCGGCGTGACAGATTGTAAATGTAAAACCACTTCTGGACATTTTTCTACCAATCCAAGTTTACATACCTTCTATGTAGACAACAGAGAAAAATCTGAAGAAAAAAATAGCATTCTAAGCTACTTTAACTCCCAATTGCTCCAGGGACCCAGTAACCCAGCCTATTCAAGTTCAGTGCAAACTACCTCGGGACGTCGGGCTACCGATTTTGCGAGCTCTTTATATTGTTTGTCAGTTGTTCCTGGTCTGTGACGCAATAAGTCAACCGGAAAAAGCCCAATACTAACAACCTGAAAGGAGCCGTATCGCCACCTATTGTCGTGAAATCGGACATACTTCGGTCGATAAATAGATTCCCCTCCCATGCTTGTATACTGGGAATAGGGTAGTAGTCCAATTAAATGGCCTAGTTGACTTACGGTAACTGTTCATGTAAATGTATGGTTTAAAACTTCACAGTTCATGAATGAGCTGACTGCAGGTGTTATGCTAATGGGCTCTCTGGCTACTCACAGCCCTCCTCTTATTTTTTTATATTTCTAAAATACTACACAGCACAAATATTTTTGGTGTAAATGATCTTATCCACGTGAACCTTCTGTTTCTCAGCACTATCAGGTGCATTTTTTTCTGTTCAATGATCAGTTGCAGCACTGGATGTTTCCTTGATTGACATCCATCACTCCAGCTGATGATTAGAGGAACTGGTATAGAAAAAAATTAAATAACTATTAACCATTACAAAAAGACAGCTGGGCCGAGAAAAGGAGGAACTGGATAAAGGGAAGGTGAAGGAAGCTTACACAGTGGTCAGTGCCCATGATGCATAATTGCTTTTGGTATGTTTGTAAAATTAAAATTTGAGATAAAGACCAGGGGCCGATTGTACAAAACACCTTAAGTTTCCCCCTTAATTATAGTACTTAAGGTTTAATTTTTCTTTATCTAATGGATTTATTCAAGGGTGTTGCACAGAACCCCTTAAAAGGTATCCTCAGGTCAGGAAAACCCTTAAGGGATTTACTGCATTGAAAAATATTTTACGGCAGTAAAACTGTACAGTTTCCATGGAGACGTTTGTTTGCATGTGCCTGCTCGTTATACCTGTTATCGCCTACAGTGTTAATCTTGTTGACAAAAATGTTTATGAAAATATGGCCAGATGAAGGGTTTGTTGCGTGACAATAACAAGAGCAAAATTTGACTTAAATGTGCGATTAATGCCCATGATGAAATTAAACATGTTATGCATCTGACAAATCTAAATTTAAGAAGTTGGAATTCTACCGGTGGTAACTTGGAAGTTAAGTGAAAGTACAAGTGAATGAAATAGTTCAGCACTATGGATTTATTTTTGTATCTCAGTAATAATGCATTAATACTTTTTTGCATGCATTTATATATTTCTGCATCAGAAAATTCAACTGATAACCAATATACTTCTCTGTCTTTTTGCCAGTGCCAGCGCTATCCAGATTTAATTATGAATTATGAACTTGCCAGTGAATTATGAAGCCGTATAAATAAAATTATAAGTCGACTGCCAGTCAAATCTATAATGCTAAACCAATTGATCATTCATCATTCAATTCATCATTAATCATATGCAAATGTTCATTTTCTTCATTTATGGCCATAAACTCGGCTGTGTTGCAGTTAAGGTACAATCAGGGGTACCTCAAGTTATTTTCCTTACTTTGGTGCTTAAGGTCTTTTGTGCATCAGTTAAGGGAACTTCAGGGGATTCCTTAAGTATAAGACTAAGGTAATGAAAAAAGCTTAAATACTTAAGTGAACATTTTAAGGAAACCTTAAGGAGAAGACTTAAGGGGGTTTTATGCAACCCGACCTTATTATAAGGAAACCTTAACTCGGACTTTAAGGAAAATCGTAACTCAAGGTCTTTTGTGCAACCGGCACCAGGTGCCTGTAATTCTTCTGTATTTGCTTAAATTGTTACTTGTCTTCTTGCGCTTTAAAATGATCCATATAAAAATGGCAAATAACATCTGCATTGCAAAATCACATTATCATTTTTAGCATGATATTTCTTCCAGAAATATAAATTTCACTATATAACCAATACTTGCGTTCACTATTAGATTACTTATTGTTACCTCAAATTAGATTTTTTTTATATTTGTAGGAGTATCTTATTTTCAGCCCATAACTCTGGAAAACAAAACAACATAAACCCGTATTACAGTATATTACAGTAGCATTTTAACTCCTTATCCAAGGTGTGCTGTCTGAGAGATTGTAAGACAATTTCTCCGTAATCATGATACCAAAAAATGTTAATGCATGTACTTGTTTCCAGCAGATTAGCCGACAGCAGTACCTTATTCTCTGAGGAGAGGCTAGTCAGACAACCTCGGCCGTACGTAGCTTCAAATCCCCCAAATCAAGGAGACGTGGAAAATGCAGCTGCATTCCTGCTGTCCTCCTTCCTCTCGAGCAGCATCCCGTTAAGCTTGGGACAGCCTTCTCCTGCTCCTTTTGAAAACGCTGAAAGGTCAAGCCCCGCTTATCCATGGGACTCTCTTAATGCATTCAGTCTAGACACTCGGATTCCAGAGGTCCGGTCTTCTTGTAATTCCTCAAATAAATTTGAAACATGGCTGGATAAAGGCCTTCTACTTCACTGGGTAGTCTTCTCTCAGCCCTTAGAAGAAATGCGCCCCCCCACCACTTAAATCTACCCTGACAATCTGTTATTTCCGTGTAGCTTACTTTTAGCATGGCTGATAGTACATACCATGCTGTAGTACTACATGATACTATACGCTTCTAAAAATGTACCTCTACTCACAAATGTGCAAATAGCAAATAAAACATCATTTCATTTGCATTTCCATCCATCCATCCATATATCCATCCATACGTCCATCTATCCATCCATCCATCCATCCATCCATCCTTCAGTCTTCTAACCACTTTTTCTGGTCAGGGGAAGGTTTTTTATACGATAGTTGCGTTGCCAGGTGCCATCCTTGGGTGGGTATGTAGGGTGGTTAGTGGTGTTTGAATTGTATCAGATGTCTTGACAGGTACCCCGGTGGGTATACTGGGAGGGGTGCACAGTGATAATCCATTTGGGTGGGCACTGGCCACCTGTAGCCACGCACTAGCTTATGTATGATTTTACTTTTTAAATTATACAACTGTTGCTAAGTCCGTTTCAAAGAAAAAAGGAATTGCTGGTAGCATTTCAAAAAGCATGGCTAAATACTAATTTAGCAAAATTAGGTTATTTATCCAGGGAGTCAGGCTAAAAGGGAATTCCTCCAGATGCATACTTACGCAAGGGGTCATCTGACAGCATGCCTTTGAAAGACAATTACCAGGCTAAATGGATAAAATAGGACCATTGGCCATAATCAAGCAAGTTGCGTTGCCTAGTTAGCCAATTAATTACAAGTGAGGTGGAATTAAAAAATAAGATCACTGACTTTAATAAAGGGATAATTAGGGAAGGGTGATTTAGGGGACACTGGGGAAGAGAGTAATAAAGCTTCAGGAGGAGGCCTGAATGAAGAATTGAGGGGTCAGTAGATAGAAGGAATGTGATGCTATTTTCTGGTAATTTATGCAGTTCCAGTCTAACCAGTGCTTAACAGGCCATAATGCAAACCATAATCAGCAACAACTGGACACACACAGATGGTTTCCACGTGCACATGCTGAAAAACATTGAACACGGCATTTTGAACCAGTGGGGGCAGCTTGGTTCAACCAATTTAGTCTCCAAGGGTTTGAATGTTATCCAGGTGCAAGGACAAGAGCTTGGTCCTTATGCTTGTCCCAATCACTGCTGTTCTCAAGGTCAGAGAAGGTGAGCTTGTTATTAATGGGCACGTTCAGGTTCTTGGTGGTCTGCTAAATTGAGATAGTAACGAATCAATGAAGAAAGGTCAACCTTTTAGGTAAGACAGTAATTTATGAAACGGGCATCTGGACTGAGATCTTTGACCACCATGTCCCCATCGTGGAAATGTTGGGCAAAGATCTTGGTCCAGATGTATATTACATAAATAACATAAATAACATACATACTAGACATACCACACATACTAAAGGAATCATATCTTATCATCTAATATGTGTCAGCGAAACAAAATCCACATTAAAATTAGTAAATGTATTCAATGAGTTTATATATACAGTCACATCTTTCACCGTCATTTATCAAATACGTACAGGATTGCAGTAGATAGTTTATGCATACATGGATCATTAATTGCTTCATATATATACAGTTGGCCCTCGTTTTATTTTTTTTGGCCCTCGTGTATTGCGTTTAATCCGTTCCAGACTCTACCGAGAAAAGTGAATTTCCGCGAAGTAGGGCTCTTTATTCATAAATCGAATATTTTCATAGTTAGAGCATAGAAAACCTATTTACGACCTGTTTGCGGTTATTAACATTATTAGAGCCCTCGAGACATGAAACAACACCCTTTAGTCTCCGTAAACTCGTATTACCTAATATATTAGACAAAATAAGAGAAAATAAGACATATTAGATGTTACAAATATCACATTATTATTATTATTGTACATTTAATTACACACACACAGTTCTTACACAGAACCACTAACCTATGAAAATAAGAAGAAGCAGAAGGCTTAGAAGAAGCAGCACGTTTAGGAGCCATCATGGAGCTTAGATAAAAGTTCTCAGAAATCACAAGCAAAGATGCTTCCGATGTGTAGCAATGTAGAAGCTTGTATGAGAGACACAAACTTGCGTGAGGCTGAACCAGGCAGTGGCCAGGATAGGAAGAGGATATAACTGACTCGGACAACCGAGAGCGCACTGTATCATTTTCCCTGTCTCAATCAACTTTTTAATGAATATACAGTACTGTATATATTATATATGTCGGTGCCTGCAGTGAAACTTGCCAGCACTGGCAAGATTAAATAATGAATTATGAACTTGTCCTATAAATAATATTACAAACTGACTGCCAGTCAAATCTCTAATGCTAAATCAATTGATCATTATTAATCGTACCCAACTGTTAATTTTCTTCATTTATGGCCATAAACTAAATAAATATATTTTCCAATGCAAATTTTCCAATGCAGAAATAGGTAGACACATGCAAAAAGTTATCCATTAATGCACTGAATGTAACTGAGATACAAAATTAAAGCCATCTGCTCAGTTTTTGCTCAACAACTATCTCTTTCCCCTGTACTTTCGCATAACTTCCAAGTTACCACTGGTGGAAATCCAACTTTCATTTTTATTTTATTTATATTCGTCAGACATGTACAGTAATATGTTTCATTTCGTCACAAAAACTCTTCGTCAGGTCATATTTTCGTAAACATTTTTGTCAACCAAATGAACAGCGTAGGCGATAACAGGTATGACAAGCAGGCGCATGCAAACAAACAGTCTCTATGGAAACTGTACAATCCGTAAAATCTTTTTGAAGCAGTAAATCCCTTAAGATTTTTCCGTAACTAAGGAAACCTTTTAGGGGGTTCTGTGCAACCCCCTTAAATAAATCCTTCAGTGAAAGAGAAATTAAACCGTAAGTTCCATACTTAAGGGGAAAGCTTAACATGTTTTGTGCAACCAGCTGCTGGCTTGCAGGCCAGTCAAGTTCCTCCACACAACTCGCTCATCGATGTCTTGCTTTGTGCACTGGTGTGCAGTCATATTGGAACAGGAAGAGGTCATCCCCAAACTGTTCCCGCAAAGTTGGGAACGTGATATTGCTGAAGCATTAAGAGTTCCTTTCACTGGGGCCAAGCCCAACCCCTGAAAAACAACCCCACAGTACCGTTCTCTTGACAACCGCCAAACCCAGACTCGTCCGTCGGATTGCCAGACAGAGAACTGTGCTTTGTCACTACAGAGGACATGTCTCCACTGCTGTAGAGTCTAGTGGTGGTGTGCTTTACACCACTGCATCCAGCGCTTTGCATTGCACTTGGTGATGTGGCAGCTGCTTGGCCATGGAAACTCATTCCATGACTCTCTATGCACTGTTCTTGAGCTAATCTGAAGGCCACACGAAGTTTGGGGGTCTGTAGCTATTGACTCTGCAGAAAGTTGGCGACTTCCATAAAATGTGCACCTCAGCATGCACTGTCCCCTCTCTGTGATTTTACATGGCCTACCACTTCAAGGCTGAGTTGTTGTTGTTCCCAATTGCCTCCACTTTGTTATACTGTAATATTACTAACAGTTGACCGTGGAGTATTTACTAGCAAGGAAATTTCACAAATGGACTTATTACACAGGTGGCATCCTATCACAGTACCACGCTTGAATTCATTTAAGTCCTGAGAGCGACCCATTCTTTCACAAAAGTTTGTAGAAGCAGTCTGCACACCTACGTGCTTGATTTTATATACCCGTGGCCATGGAAGTGATTGGAACGCCTGAATTCAAGGATTTGGTGGGGTGTCCAAATACTTTTGGCAATACACACACATGTATAAAATATAAATTAAATTACTTTGTAGATGTGTTTGTCCTAAGTAGGGGTCAGAGAGTAGGGTCAACCTGAATCCAGTACCCTGGAGCTGGTTGAGGTAAGGGCTTTGCCCAAGGGTCCAAAGGTGATACGATTACTTTTGCAGCCACAGGGATTAAACCCACTAGCATCTGAAAATTGTCACAGATCCCTAACCCGCTGTGCTACATGCTGACGGTGAGTTTAATAGCACATGTAACGGTGTATAGCAGGGTTCCCCAAATATTTTTCCTCCGAGGGCTGAATCCCCTCTGCAACACAAAGCCAAGGATGTCCGAAAAACAATGGGGATGGGGGAGGGGGTCACTGGTGTGATCAAAAGGAATCCCTTAATTCATTAATCGTCTTCTTGTGGCGCTTTCCTTTTTAAGAACGCCACGCAGGCAGAGAGGGAAGACCGAGGCTTACAGAGAAAGCTGGTACTGTAGGCGCAGACAGCGAACTATGCCGCTAGCAGACAGATACCAGGGAATGAGTCAGGGGTGCAACAGGGGACAGGGAGGTGGCAGAGGAGGTGGGAAGACATGTGGGTTTAGCTTGACAGCGATGATGGGAGGCAGAGCAGAGGAGACGATCAGCGAAGAAAGAAAATGAGACTGTGGTCACGGAGAGTGAAAGGAACAAACTCAGTCAAACGAGCCGCAGTTCCTTACAGAAATTGGGGTCTGTCGGGCTGCGTGCACGGATTGCGCCTATGAAGATGGTAGTGGGAGCCTATGAGCCTCGGTGGTAGTGTTTCGAACAATGCGGTTGGCTCAGCAGAGGAGCAGAGGGGGTGGGGGGCGGTTCTGGGAGACAGATGTGAGAAAGTCGAGCCCGGCGAAATGAGGAGCTCTGATAAATATTTAAAAAAAAATTATAATAATAAAAAATGGGGGGCTGGTGTTTGCAGGGGAGGAGAGGACAGGATGAAAATGAAAAATGCTGAGCTGGGGAGATTAGAAATTGAGAGGGCTGGGGTGTAGGGGGTTGGGGGAGGAGAGGCTAATTAAGGAGCACAAGCATATTTCAAGAACTTCCTGATCGGACAGTAGTCAAGCCACAACCAGTGATTTTCACGAATGGTAATATTGATCCGGAGGCAGAAGCCGATGTATTTTTCCTAGACCTGTCTTTCTTACAGTGTCAGACTCTGTAACATAATATTACGCTATTCCCTAACTTAATATTATAACATTATAAATTACCTATGGAGAGGGGCAGTAGTGTAAACCCATAACAGCTTCTAAGCACTGCCAGGAGGAGTATCGTAGCATTGTTTTCCCCCATCGCCAGCGTACAGGAAGTGTGTTACTGCTGGAAATGAATGCAGGTTAGATCAGGAGTGCAAGGAGTCAGAAGTGAATTAATGGTGGAATAAGCATCAGTGTTCCCAGTGTGTTCACTTCTGGGTGGAAAACTCACAACTAACTGGTAATAAAAAACTCAGTGCAAAGTTAGAGCAATCTGTACCTGTTCTCTTGGGCCTTGTTGGACAAGGAGGTAGACTAAAGGATTAGCATGCATACAGTAGTTATAGGGATCTTTTCCTCTGTTTGTGAGAGTCTGCTAAAGCTGGGTCCTGTGGTAGGATTTAGCAACAATTTGAAGCATAGGCTGTAATGACATAGCGGTACAACGTGCTCCTTTCCAGCTGTCATTTCATGTTTGCATAGTAGCAGATAGTGACTTCCTGCTTTACCCAGGTAGACAGAATTTTACAGGTCACTTAAGATAATGTCACATTCATTACAATACGCTCACACTTTATGAAGTATCAATAACTTTCATAGTAGGCTCTAGTAAGTTACCATATCATTTACCATAGTGGTACATTGTGTACTTTATTTTATTTTATTAGGTTTAATTTTATTGCTATCATTTGTTTTATTTATTTATTTAAACATTAATGATTAAACATTAATCATTATTTTGTTGTATATAGCTCTTTCTGATACCATAAAAAGAAATTTCTCCTCATGTGGATCAAAGGAGTTAGCTCGTTATTGTTAAATCCCTCATATTTCCATGTGTTCCCATTTTTATTACGATACCGTCCCATTAAAAAACAAGCATCCAGATGTTTTTTTTTTCGTATGTCCTTCAGCAACTGCTCCTTCATGCTTGGTACTTTTATTCATAGCCATTTTACCAGATTCCCGGCGCTATACGAAAATGGAGCACTCCTATGAAACTTTTTGTAAGCCGAAATGGCGTAAAACCAAGAAGCAAATTGCCATTCATAAAATAACACTAACATATAGTAAGAGCAGTAATTATATGATAAATACACAGCCTATATAAAGTAGAAATAATGTATAAATGGTGTAGTTTCACTTGCCAGGATCAATACAGTCATGAGTCGCTTAACAACAGGGATACCAGTAACATAGTTGTATATTATTATTATCGAGTATTAAGTACTATACACAATTACATGTGCTATACTTTTATACAACTGTCAGCGCAGTACGTTTGTTTACACAATTCCAACACCACAGATATGTGTATAATGCATCGTGTAATGAAATTACAATGGCTACGATGTCACTAGGCCATACGGGTTTTTCAGCTCCATTATAATCTTGTTGGGACTATTGTTGTATATACAGTCCACTGTTGACGGAAACATGTGACGCATGGCTGTATAAATATTTTGGCCTCGATGATAAACAAATACTAAATGCTAATTCTGATTTTTTTGTTAAAGTGAAAATCCTCTTCGGATGTCACTCAGTGTTAATGTAGGTCTTTCGTAAAAATGAACTACACACTGAGGCAGCTATGTAATCTGCTCTGTTTCTTTATTCTGTTAAATAAATTCTCCTTATTGATATTAATTTAAACTTTACGCTACAATAATGGTAATAAATTTTCCCATGTTGCTGAAGGGTGAGTTGGAGGGGCCCATGGAGTTTTTTCATCATGGACCCCCAGTGTCTCTAGAATTGCCCCCGAGTACACATGTAGTCACATAAATTCACACAGACACAATAGTTTTTCTAACAAAAATAAAATCCTGTAATGAACAATACAGGGTTAATCAGGTTGGTATCACCAGGGGTGCAGGAACCTAGCCTGGGAGGGGGGTAACTCCTAATATCTAACGTTTTCTTCAGGATCAAACACTTAGTAAATGTGTTTTATGTGCTATTTGCCTCACTTGTACGTCACTCTGGACAAAAATGTCCTCTACATATACAGCTGTAGTGATAATGTAAATCTTAAAGTAACTGTAAATATCAAATTATTGGAGATTTGTTGTACTGGGGAATAAACTAAGCAGACTGCAGTGAAAATGACCCTGGGAGATTCCCAAAGGCAGGTGTTGTAACGGCAGGTGTGGCCGCTGACAAGCGTACGGTGTTCGCTATAATGGCCCCGGTCCTCGGTGACCTTTTTACATGTGCCCAGCTCGAGCTGATCTCTCGGTATGAATGGCACGTCCTGCTTACTGGTGCGCTGTTCCAGCGATGTCTGCTTGAGCCCGAGAGGGTAAAACGACAGGTTTCAGGTGAGTGGAAGAGCCCGGAAGTCTTGACCCAGAGCCATTAACATTTACGTGCGTTGCGTCAGGTTGTCTGGGCAGTGTTGTTTTTTTTTTCTTCTTACTTTATTATGTGGCCATAAAATTGCTGTATATTGTTCACATGACACGGCCTTCCCTCTCTATTTGCTGTCAACCACTGTTAATTAAAAAATAATTATTTCTTTGCTGCCTAGCCAGGGTTTACATTGGGTGTAATCCTTCACAAAGGGCTTTTCAAACCCATTTTTATTTATTTGAATAAATATTATAAGCATAAACCATACTTGGCTTTCTACAAAGCAGTCTGCAGGCGTGTTGGAAATTGGCTTCGACTGTCTTACTTTTTTTTTAGGTTTGGGAACTTTGTGGTTTTAAACCCTGTTTTAATATGCTTTAGTCAGTTTTGGAAATCATATTTAAAATTCAGACTATACTACTGTAGTTCTCACTTAATCTCACATACTCTTAGATCATTCCATCATATACATGTAGTAGGAGAATCTTATTAAATCGTGTCATTCTGGGTAATTATCAGAGTTCTTACCATACATATGGATGGTCCAGTTCTAGGTAATTTATAATACTGTACCATGGGACTATCTACACACTATTTGTGAGTTTTGGAGCAACAAAATACATGCATAGTAGCACTGATAATTTTTTTTTCTGTGCAAAAGTCACAAAAGGAAATAAAATATTATGGTTAACAGTATTTACAGGTATCCGGGCAGCAAATTACTTAAATTGTCAATTTAATGCAAGATCAACATACACTATATGGACATAAGTACTGGGACACACCTCTTACAGTAATTACTGAATTCAGGTGTTTCATTCAGACCCATTACCACAGCACCTCGCATTGCAGTCAGGTTTACAAACATTTGTAAAAGAATGGGTCGTTCTGAAGAGCTCAGTGAATTTAAGTGTGGTAGTGTCATAGGATGTCACCTTTGCAGTAAGTCAGTGTGTGAAATGTCTTCCCTGCTAGACATTCCACAGTCCACTGTAAGTGATATTACTGCAAAGTGGAAGCATTCAGGAACAACAGAAGCTCAACCATGAAGTGGCAGACCACGTAAAGTAACAGAGGAGGGTCACTGAGTGCTGAGCCGCATAAAAGTCGCCAGCACTCTGTTGACTCAATAACTGCAGAGCTCCAGACCTCCTCCGGCATTAACCCCAGCACAAAAACAATGCACCGGGAGTTTCATGGAATGGACTTCCATAGCCATAAAATGGGGATTTCATAAGTTGCTGTAGGTGCAATGACCAGGTGTCCCAATACTTTTGTCCATATAGTGTATTAATGGGTATAAAAATGGCTATGACATGAGAAGAGGGTTTGAAATGGCTAAGCTGATAGTTTTACACTAACATAAACATAATTTAAACATAATTTTCTTTGATGGCTTCCTTTCATCTGAAAGCCTCCCCTGAACTGAAGTTATCAGCTGAAAACCATGGCAACACCACTGATCATAAATCATAAATAAAATGAAGAAGATTCAGCTTTAGGGATGATTCACTCAGACATTTTTTATGGCATATATAACTTATAAAGAGGTTGTTTTTGAAGACGAGGCTGCTTGAGTATCTTAGCCTACAGGAAATCACACTTTGGAGCAGAATTTTTAGACAAAACAAAACTCCCCAATATTTAAAATCGCATAATCAGGAGTGTCAAACTAAATGATTTTAAATACTATACATGTATGAGTTGGTGACTGAAGACATGTACAGCCAGTGCTGAAATTCCAGGTGCATTGGTGACAAAAACTGCAAACTGATTTCATGTTTCAAAGAGAACAAACTCAAAAGCATTACAGCAGATGTTAAACACAGACAAACTGCATCAGCCAAAAAGAAACAGGAGCTGTAAGTCGAAGCTCGCAGGAGGTGACGGGGACAACAGCATCGTCGCTAAACATCACAAATACGGCCTTAAAAATGACCACAGGCCTGAATCAGCACCTCTGTGACGTGCATTCTGCAGTGTAAGCTTCACAAAGCTGGGATTTATGACAGGGCTGCCATTGAAAAAGCTGTGTGTATCCAGGGCCAGTGCGCAAAGATGCCTAACGTGGTGTAAAGAGCACAGAACCTGGACCCCTGAGCAATAACAAGAAGAAGCAATAAGATCTGATGAGTCATCTTTCTGCCTTTTTCTATATCCAGAGGAGTTTACTTTTGGAGGAAGCCAAAGAATGCCTTTGACCCACAACAGGGGCACCGTAAAGTGGGGGAATGTCAAGATGATTCGAAGGCCCCCTGAGTGACTGTAGCCCTAAAAAATGTGAAACATAATCCGATTGATCTGGGTTGGGGGCCCAATATAATATGCTTTCATGGGTTCCAAAATCTTCACCCCTGTTATGGACAGCCATCTTGAGGTAGTGATTAGGTTCAGTAACTGCTCTGCATGGTTATATAATGGCTAAGGAATACGAGGCCATTTTATAGGACCTGATGCACTCTATCGTGCAACGACTGTTCTCTCGGAATATGGGCATGATAGCCTTCCCTAATCACCAGATATAAGCATCACTGTACCTCCTTAGGAAGTTCCGGAACACAGACTGTGCAGTACATATCTATCATTTTCAACCCTGATATAAATAGAAGCTTTTCTTCTTGAAGAATGGTGCAATATCCCACTACACACAGTTCAAGATAGAATTCTAAGAAGGACTAAAGCGGTTCTGAAGACAACAAATCATACTCCTTATTAGATCCTTGATATTTTATTATTGTTATGTGTTTAGGTTATTTGCCCACAGGTATTTACCATAACAAAAATGGTTATGTATAGGAAATTCTTATCAATAGGGCTATTTTCCTATTGCACAGTCTTATACATCCTTACACTGGCTTCTGCGTGCAGGATGTACCCAACCTTGGCTCCAGGCATCCCCGCGACCCTGACGGACAGAAGATGGATGGGGTTTGCCTCGCAGCACATAATCACTGAGACTGAGCTTGTTAGCACTGCAATGTATTGTTGTACGACAGGCCACAGATGGAACTGCAAAGCTGGAGTCAGGCTTAAGCCAAAGTCTAGGCCATCAGTCTATGCTCAGGCCTAATTCTTTACCAGAAGATCCACAGTGAACATTCTAAGAAACTTTACCAATGAAGTCGTTATAGCACTAAACACTAAATGTTTAGTTTATTTATGGTTATATAAAGTGACATACCAATGAGAAAGCAGT
This sequence comes from Petrocephalus sullivani, assembly GCA_026780845.1. Lineage (NCBI taxonomy): Eukaryota > Metazoa > Chordata > Actinopteri > Osteoglossiformes > Mormyridae > Petrocephalus > Petrocephalus sullivani. The sequence goes on along the minus strand of JAODKM010000118.1, from coordinate 4,488,900 downwards.
GACAGCCAAACCATGGAGCAACTGGGGGTTAAAATTTCTTGGTCTAGGGCTCAATGGTGAAATCACTCTGACAAGCATGGGATTTGAACTGGTAACCATCTGTTCAGAGGCATAGCACCTTAACCTGCTGAACCACATAACACCCTTCTAAGTTAACGAATATAGAGTTTCAGGAGGCCCAACAATTTATAGGGGCCCAAAGTCTAACACTGAGAGCCAGGTTGGTAAACTCTACAAAGAGGAGAAATCAGTAAAATCTGTTTGAAGGGGGATACCTATGCCACCATATAAAACTGAGGGATATTCATTTGAATGCTGGATCTGATTATGATGTGAGGCTTTTCCTGCCTTGGGCTCTAATTAATGAGTCATGTGGAACTGTATAGGTAGATGGAGCATGGTTCATCATTAAAAATCCGTACCTCGCAGATCAACTGGGGAACTGAGGCTGTGAGGAAGGTGGAGAAACTCGTGCAGACACTGTGACGCTTCCTCTGCATGATGATGTCACACATCAATCTGAGCAGCAGCTACAGAAGCTCGCACTCTGTGTTTGTGGGAGGTTCAGGTATGAGGCTGAGGCTTATTGACAAAAAAAATCCTTGTACATGTTCCACTCATAAATTCACCAACGAACCAAAACATGACCACCCTCATGTGAACTGAACACTGATGTCTATCACGTTAAAAACAGTACATACTGAGAGTGGTCTGTGGTGGGGGAAAAAAAAAACATGAACTGCCAACAGGGTGTTGGGTGGCCAAGACTCGTCAATGCAAGATGTGAACTACCATACTCCATACTCTACCATACTCTGCAGGGCTCGATGCATTGTCTGTCATGACACATTATTCCCGTGATAGTTATCGAAATATTTGTGCTACAGTAAGCCTTCTGTTGGTTTGCACCAGAAGTCATATACAGTACTGTGTATATAATATTACGTATATTTTATTAATGCATTCACACATTTCTGTTGTATGCCATAGTCAGTACTAAAATGCATTCCAAGCAGCTACTGATTGTAGAATGTAAACCAGTAAAAAAGCCAGTAGCAGTAAACTGAAGCACTATTTGTGTTATATTTTTGAGCAAAGTCCACCTTATTTTGTTTGATGTCTTTGTGCTAATTGCGTCCGAAGTGTTGCTCGGGTGCCACGTGTGCCGTGGGAGGAACAGCCACCATTGACGTATGAAGCTGCCCGCTGCCTCAGTGAATTCATTATGCAAAAGACATAAAACACTATTTTGCTGAGTCACCATGACGAATACACTGCAAAACGCAAGAGAAGTAAAGGCGAAATAATATGAAATGAGAACCTTGCAGGGAAAGGAACTCATGTCATGGCTTCCAGATGTCAGAGTATATTCTTTGGTTTTGTACTGGCACCCTAATGAGAAACCTGGCCCTTCAGTACCACCTGCTCCTTCCAGCACAAGTGGAAGTGGGTAGAAAGTTTCCCACTGGGTCGGACTACCACTGCATCACTTTCCTACCCGTATAGCATCAATGGAGGTTACGTTTTCACTCATATACCAGGTACGGCAACAGAGTTAAAGGAAATCAAACGTTACTACCCAGACGGACAGATTCTTTTCCTGTCAGTTTCTACCTCTTCAGACTTCAGACTTACTTCTCAAGAGTCCTCAGGCATGGGTCAGTGACTGTGAGATACATAGCTGAAAGAATGTCTACAAGTTTCAAGTTTTATTGTCACGTGTTATGAGGAACAGAGTGAAATTCTTGTTGTATGTAGACTAGAGTGCTTACAATGGGTATCAATAATAACTACCCATATAGAAAAGTTTTTTAAAAATAGCATATGTCATGTACCTGGAGATGAAGGACTCGGACGAAGGCATTTTGGTAGAATAAAAAGGGGGTTTATTGAATTCAAAAGAACAACTGGAAATAAACGAGATTGTGACGGAGGCATCAGGAGGGCTTGACGTCAATGACAAGACTAGCGAGGACGAGCACTTAAATACAGGGACTGATGAGGGGCAGCGAGTATCAGGTGCAACCCATGAGGGCCACGTGAGGGACGAGGAACGAGGGCCGAGAGGGCGCGGAGGGCAGGACCTGACAATAAGCTCTTTGTACGGCACTCAAAATAAATATACAATGCAAATTAATTTAATGGTAACTTGTCCTTTTTTCCTTTATTTATTTAAAATACATGAATGAATTTTTTTGTCAAACATAGAAGTTCTACATTGATGTAACATGCATATTAATGCACTGTTAGACATCCTATATATATGTATAATGCATATTAAATTTTGTCAGAATTACTCCTTATGCATAATTCGTTGAATGAACTCACTTGAATCATGGGCAGTGATTCCACAGAAATAAAATGAGCATTTTGAAGGAAACAGTTTTTCAGTTGATGTATTCTAAGAACATAAGTTCTGGTAATCGTATTGCCAACTGTTGGGTTGTTCCCTGCCACATGCCTGTAGCGTCTGGCATAGGCTCCGGTCCCCCCACAACCCAGAAGAACGCGGTTTCAGAAAATGGATGGATGGATGGAAATTTCAGTCAAATGACAGACCATCTTTTACAGAGATTATTGACACCATCTACTTTGACCACACCCTGTTTCTGTGAAGATGAGCATAATGAGTAAAGCTTAAGGTAAATATATATAAATAAATAAATAAATAAAAAATATATATATATATATATATTTTTTAATGTGATACATAACACTGTATTTCCTTTAAAGCAAAGCAGGAGTTTAATCTGACTGTGGATTGCTTCAGGGTCCCCAAAATTCAATGACTTGGTGCAGAACGTTTTATCCTGGATGAATCCCATAACCTTATGCTGACAGAATGCTCAAGTACATTTCTGTGGCAAACCCTTGTAACGCTTGAGAAAAAAAATGGTTCAAGATATCAGGATCTTTCAGGAATCATCAACGAACATATCACCAAAATTTTATGCAGAGTCCAGGATGGGGCGCTTTATGGATTGAAATACTCTCTATTGGTTTAGAGGGAATAGAAAATAAAAAGATACAATAGATGGCTGGAGTTGTTACTGCACACAGAGTGAGTGGGCAGGTTATTATTAAACTTGACTGATATACTTCCCATTTGTGTAGAAGTAAAAAAGAAATGCAGACACGCATTGTGTGCCCTTTCTGACAAGAGGAATTCAAAGGTTTCAAAAAGTTAGCATCTTGACATCCAAGTTAAATTCCACTGACGATATCAATCTAGAGATTTAACTTTAAAGCTGAAACTCTTTTTTTTTTTTGAAAAGGGCTCAGTCGCTACCGCGGTATCAGTCGAGCTGACTTGCTGTGGACGCTACAGCAATTGATCATCTCTCCCTGAGGGCTTTTATTCTAAAGTGGTTAAGGGGCTTGTGCTTAATCGCTGAAGCGTGTAATAAAATCCTGAAGTATTTCGCTGGTTTGAGACCCTGGGTTCTTTGTCCTTTGTCGCCATTCCCCAGGAAAGATTTTGTTATCTCCAACTGATGGGGGGGGGGGGGGGGGGGGGGGTGGATAGTCTTTGTTTAAAAGAGGCGTGGGGTAGGAGGGATGAAAAGAAAAAAAATCGGGAGGGAATACAGGGTCCGAGAGTGTTCCCCGGCGCTGACAGGGAGCC
>JAODKM010000118.1:4455895-4473568 GCA_026780845.1 Petrocephalus sullivani | reverse complement strand
CTTATAGACCTGAATCATGTCCCCCCTCAGTCTCCTTTGCTTGAGGCTGAACAGATTTAGCTCAACTAACCTATCCTATGATGCCAATAGTTTTATCAGGCACACCAGGACTAGATCCCCCTGGATACATCTCATATAATTAGATGAACGACATAGGTTAAAAAAAACAAATATAATATTTTGGTATTATAGGCATATAATCCCAAACGATCAAATTGGTAATTGGTAAGACAGGTTGTATTTTGCGATGATTGACATTTGATATTAGACCTCAGGGAGTTTTGATACAAGGAAGAAGATTTTTTTATAAACTATTCTATACTTTAGTATAGTACTTCTACTATAAGTACAGTTCATATTTATCATTACTGATTGCTTGGCAGGTTTTTAGCTTTTAGTGCTCTCAAAGGAAATCAAAAAACCCTTTCTATATAAGCCATGTCTATAAGAATCTACAGTATGAACTGTATGAACACATTCATAACATATTATAATGCATTCACAAAGCATTATAAACATGGCTATAAATATTTATAGAAAGGCATTACAAATTATAGTCATGTGTGTTATGCATCATGAATGCTTTATGAAGCTCTCATCTATAATGCACTATAGCCTATAGTGCATTATAGACTGTTTCTTCATAATCCAGTAATCCTTTTTTCTTATACTGACCACTATAATGCATTATGTACAACAGCTAAAGTGTTACAAAAATCATTTACCTTCCATGATAATATGCTTCATATACCACTGGGGAATAACACATACACTCCCATTGCTTGTGCTCATTTGCTGTTTGTGTAACTTTGTGTGTGTATGAAATTCCAGTTACTTTCAACTGCTCTATGTAATGTTTTCAAAGGCAGTGATTAAAAGGTCAGTCACTGCCTCCTGTGATCACTAGACGCACTTCCGGAAATGTGCCGGAAATGTAAAGCAGCAGCTGCACAGCATCAGTTTTCTAATTAAAACTCAACAGCCTCATTTTAATTGGGAAACAGGCTTTGGAATCTGTATAGAGTCACCACTGCAGCTAAAAGAATGATGGGTGCTTCATAGTTTTCATTGAGACATACCTGTCTGTTCTTCATCTTGTTATTTTTGAAAGTTCTAATATTATTGCTAATATAATTTGTGAAAAGGAGGGGGGGTGATTCTTCTTACTTTGATCAAGTTTTATAAAACGATGATGGAAGCTTTACACTTTCATCAGTTCCATTTGTTGAGAGACACATACCTGCAGTCACCCACTGCTATACACCACTCTTTACACTCTTAGAACTTTGCAATTAGATCCTCTGCCATTTACTAATAAATACAAAGAACAGAAATAAATAAATGTAGTAAGAAAGACGGGGCAGGCAATCGAGTAAACAGTTGAGTAAACAGTCACCTGCAGTACCTTATCAGCATATCTGTCATACCGTGCCTGTTATCTGTCTTTATAATTCAGCTCTGGATCATCGTGGCATTTGTTATTTTGTTCTTGTTCTCCGTTCCCCCTTTTCCTCAGCAGAAGGAATCCTCTGTATTAGGGGTGCATGGGTGTTAAGAGAGACCCTCATCAGCTATCAATATCACCAGAGTGAGTGTGGCTGGGGCTGCCTTATGTTCAGAGCAGCAGTCAAAAATCCATCTGATTGTCCTTCTGATTGTGAAACAAACAAGTGACATATGACCTAAAGAAGAGAATGGTGATTATTTCAGCACATGTGATCATTACGGAGAAGGTAATGAATGGTTAGGCATGTCATGTCAGGACACACATCTGCACGCCGTCATATATTACCATCGTACATAGCCACGTATGTTCATTACTTCATACTTCATACAGACATTTCATACTTTCCTAATTTTCATTTAATTCACTGCGGATATGTTTATCATTTGTATCGATTTGCCTGTACCTTTTTAAGGTGTCTTTAAAAATTCATTTTTAATGTTTTCCACAGCATATGTGTTTAAAATACAGCAGCTCAGGGATTTCTCCTCCATATTGCTGTTGCCATAGCTACACACATTAAGTTGTGGGGAGGGGGTACAGCTCACTCTAACAGTGTAGTAATAATTTACATTGTAAACAGGTCAAACCAGTGCTGTTTCAGATGAATTTTAGCCGCAAATATGATGCATCACATGTATTATTTAAAGTGTAAACAGCTCCTGTTTTCCTTCTTTCCTGGACGCATCTGCATAAATGCAGCAGAGTCCCTGATATCTTATATTTAAATTTCTTTCTTGTTAAGGGGGTGTTCTGGTCCTGTCATAGGTGTGGGGACAAAAAGCCCCCAAGACCATGGACCATCTGGGATCGCCTGGCTCAGAGGCGCCCACAAAGCGGAACTGTGAATCTCTGTAGGAGTTCTTTCATTTTTGTCCTCTTAATTGCATGTGTCTGTGAGGAAGCAGGGAGCAGATCAGTGAGCACGCTTGGCAGCGATGAGTAATGACTCTGAGTAGCTCTGCTCTTTTGAGCAGAAATAATATATAGGTGGCAGAGACCTTCATAAAGGAGCTCACTCTTACAATTGGCTAAACAGTTGCCTGACATTAGAACTGTATCCAATCAGGCCTCCTTTCACCTGTAGTCACTGTCATAATGCATAAAGCTATCATCCTATCAATATGTCTCCCTATCATCTGGTGCTTTTGGTACTGTTTCGGGTCTCCATAATGGTTGCATTATGCTCTCATGCTATTATGCTATACAGTGTGCAGCTCAATAGGTTTGGGATCTCCATGTCAGTATCCAGAAGGTTGTAGTTCTGAATCCTGTGGCTGGCATAGGAATCACCATTGGACCCAATGATGAGACCCCTCAACTGCTCCAGGGGTGCTGGACCGCCCTCTTCTCTGCACCCCCAACGCCCCTCCCCCCACCCACTTTCCTAGTACATCACCCTGGACAATAGTGTCTGCTAAATACTTAAAAGTACCACTGAAACATTTACTGGGGCTGTTCCACACCGCATATGACTAATTATATCTACATAATATAACCATCAACACAACAGCTATCCCTCTGTCTCTGTTGTCATACCTTTCCCCTGCTCAGAGACAGATACCCCAGACGTGATAAATCATCAACTGGACCTAGAGAGTCTCCATCAATGTGCAAAGGATAGATAGATGGGCTGGAACGATCCTGGGTTGTGCCATGACTGCCTGCAGTTCTCCGCCTGTATCACTTAGGTCACCTTAACCTCACCTACAGTATCTGTCACTTACAATCAAGCCATCCTTGTATAGAAAGCACAAGTGCAGTTGTCATTCTTTACTTATGCAGACATTATTTAGCAGTAACACACAATTGCAGCCTCTCAAAGGGGTTTTTGGCTCGTCGGTTCCCTCTGAAAAACATGCCTTAAATCACAGAGAAGCACTCTGTGCCAATTTGTTGGTAAGAATGCTCTACTCCAAAAACAAATGCAGATGATTCATTAACTGAATGCAAATACCCGTATTACACAGGAAATGTGACAGACATGTGGATAGGATAGGAAAAGCTACTGCTCCTTATTTTACCCGTCTGCTTTCCCAGTACTTATTTCCAAACACGGCATTATTTATTAATGCTAATAGACTGACGAAAAATGATACCTGGAGAGGTTACTACTACCATGAACTAGCAAAATAAGGTTTTTATAGCAGGTTAATATATGGAGCACATATATTATACATCTAAAGATAACAAAATTAAAATATGGGTGAAACGGTGGGATGGTTAAAGGAGTCAAATGCTGCTCTGGGTCCATGTCTCATAGTTTTCATATTCTCCCTGTGTTATTGAGGGTACCTTCCACCATGGATGTGAATTCATGAGTGTGAAGGACTGAATGCAGCTATAACGGACTGGCATCCCATCTAGGGTGAACCCTGTACTGGGCGAGCGGTCATGAATAATGGACAGAATTAGGGACACATTTTTTAACGAGGGAGGAAACATCATTTATACATTGATATATAATAACACTAAATGTGTTTGAAGAGAAAGAATTCATCAAAGTTCATCATTGAAGGGAATTACTGAAAATGTATCCCTTTCATTCAGAGTAAACAAGACATTTTTCCATTTTTTTCTCCAAATTGACCATGATCTCTGAATGTAAAATCTGAAAAGAATGATATTATGCTTTATTTAAGGTACCCAAAAAGACGCAGTAATTGCCTGTATAAAAAGCTAGAGGTTTAAAGGGTTAGAATAGTGATAGCACAAATGTACCACTTCAGTTATGTGTTTTTACCTTAGGCATTATGAAAAATATACAGCAATTACAATAATTAGTACTGTGATTGCGGCTTACATTTTATATACAAATGCAAACATATATTTTTTCCAGCACTGTTTTGAAAGAGCATCACTGTTGCTACAACAGGTCATTAAATTCATGTGTTATTAAATGCACTGTCATTAAAAGCAACAATTTCCACATTATGTGATATCAACAGCAACCCCAGATGTGTTTGGCCAGACCTGTGTACAGCAGAGTGGCTGCATTTTCCATGCATATATATTTATTTTTTATATTAAACTACCTGTCTCACACACTGAGATGTCGGTGAAGCTAACCAACTCTTTGAATGGGGCTCTATAATCATTCATAATGATTACCAAGTCTATATAGTCTTACTTCTGACATTGATTCTTAGTTTAAATATTGTGTTACAAAGTTTAAATATTGTTTAAATATTTAAATATTGTGTTACAAAGTCTACAAGGTCGTCTTTTATAAATTTATATATTTTTTATTGTTGTTGTTCACCATCGCTCTCTTAAAAAGGTAGGGAGGTAAAAAAGTATGACATGCTACTGTAGACTATTCTAGATTTAGAGGTCATATGGATTAATTCTTCATATAGTGCTATACAAATTTTACAGATATATTTTCTTTAATTCTTTAAACTAGATTAACAAACCCATTACCTTGAAGTTATAGCTAATAGTATTACATAAAAGTGTGTGTACTCTATGGTGGACACTCTACAATGGACTGGCATACAATCTAGTATGAGAATCTAGTATTTTTCCAAAGATTATGTTTCCAATAAAGTAATACAATAAAAACATCAAATTATATTTTGAGTGAAAACCTTTAAAAATTGTGTACTGCACATTCGGGCAGGCAGAATAATAATGTTTTTATATAATAGCGTTATTCGAAAACTTGTAAAAAGTGTATTTTTCATTGAAAAAATGAAACATGAATGCACATTTATGTAAGGTGTGATCTTCACAAATACATAGCAGGAGTTTACTTTATTTCTCGTTATTTTTCATCCATCTGTTTTCAATTTATTATTTAGTTTTTCAATCATCGGTACCCTCTCCAGGAGGATGTAATGGGGGGTTGTAGTAAAGAACAGATATATGAAATATATGAGTATCGCAATGTTATGTTATGTGATGCTGTATCGATTCTCAAAAACACTGTATTGATTTTTATTTAATAGTTTTCATGCAAAGATTTCTGGCAGACGCTGTCTTCAATGCCCATATTTTATATAGAGTCACCAAACAAGAAAGCACATTTCCACCATTTGTTTCTTACAATCCAGTTTTGAAAATGTTTATTTATTCTTATTCCATTCTTCCTCTAGCAAATCCCTTTGAGTAACAGTGATGGGGGCCACTTATTCATTAGGGCAATTTTCTTTTCGAATACAGAGACTTCTATGATTTTGTCACTACATCCTAATATATCTGGCTGTATTACCAAAGAGATCCCAAAGTTTCTTACTTACAGTGTCTGTCCACTAATCAGCCCAGGGCATAATGAACCAACAAACGAACAATCTCTGTATGAAAACTAATGGTGTGGTGTGATTTCTTGTCTCTTGCTGACAATGGAAAACATCACTTCCTGTGTCCCTTGCCATATCTTTTATTCAGTTTCTTCAACTTAGAAACAATTAATCACACATGCTGCTGGCAGACCGATATGAAATTTACATAATGTAATAGCTATGCATTGTCTTGAGAATGGAAAGGGGATTGTAAGTCCCAGACCGGGTGTCCTAAAGGAGAAGCCAAGAAGTTTGCGGTAGTAGAATCTTCTGAAGATCTCTGCTTTTTGACATTCCTTGTAACAATGGCAACGTATTCTGCTGTAGCCATGCTCACAGCCAATTAAGGGTAGCTGTAGTAATGTTCTCCAGAAAAGAGTAACGGGGTGACACAAGGTAATAGGAAACAATTTGTAAGGATTCGGTTTCTATGGTTTGTGTAGATCAGGGGTGGCCACACTTTTTCGGCTTTTTATTTCACTGCATGAACCCTTACAGCACAATACAATGTAATACATTCATGGTTTCTTACTTGGTCCAGCTCCCCCACTCATTGTCTAATATCCCTTTTTTAGTAGATATAAATTGGAAGGCTATAGCTGGGTCACTTTGCTCACTGGAGTTTTGCATTGGCTCGCAATACATTTGCGTTTTGTTTCGGTATCATAATATAACAAAGTTTTAAGCAACAGCAGACTTTACATCAATCAAGTGGCGAATGCCAAAGGGTGGATAGATGATAGGCTAACATCTAAATAATTTTGTATGTCGCACAATCTACCTGCACTACCTTTGCGATCTACTGGTCGATCGCAGTCAACATTTTGGGCACCCCTGGTCTAGTTGCACTAGTCCAACGCATTGTGCAATATGCATTCATCACACAAGTGGCAACAAAATGTGCTGGTTGAGAATTTCTTAATGGCCTACTCCAGGTTTTACACACTACTTTTGGGTTTAAGGCTGTCTTGGCTGTACATCTCTCATGGGTGACCTGTTTATGGAAACCGAAAGTTAACCTTGTCAGTGCTTGCCTTAATATAATATTATCAAAGGACACGTGTAAAACTTAAACATAGTGGGGTCAGAGAATGCTTTTTCCTTCTGGTTTTACTATTGAAGCAGGTGAATTCACTGTTTCTCGCTCTTATCACCTTAGACATGTCTTAAAACAAAAGCAAACATTCTTTCTCTTTAAATTAGTGTGATTTTTATTCTTAAACGTGCCTAATGCTATCTTTATGTATACTTACATTGCTTTATTCAATTACAGATTCTAACCCAAGAGGTGTTTTGACAGGTTAGCGTTTTAAACTTTAACAACTGCTAGTCTTAAACATGAAATGCACGTGAGATTATTTTATCCTTCAGCCTGTCCCAATTTAGTTTTTTAACATAATTTTTTTATGTTTTTCATTCGTCGTAGTGTCCTTTTTCATACTGCATTGGGTTTTTCTTCCCTTTTGAAATAGATAAGTATAATGGATTCCAAGTGAATGGCTTTCTTTATGAATAAAATAAACAAAAGTAGGATAAATATGTCATGACCCGCCCCGCCCCGCGTGTCTGTTCCTCGTGTTTCCCTCAGACGTGCTTTTGTATTAGCTACACCTGTGTCTTGTTAGTCTTACCTCGCGTATTTCTCCTCTTGTTAAGCGATCACACCTGCCTTGTGTTTGTTCCTTTATTAGCTCCCTTTATTAGTTTGTCACAGTCTCGTGATCCCCGTCGGTCATTGTTGTCTTTAGTTCCCGTGTTCCCCTTTTTCCTGTCGATAAACACACCCTGGAGGGGTTTCACCATAACAGCCTGCATTATGGGTTGTTCCTCCCTCCTACAACGTGACAAAATACTGTATTTGTCCAAATGAAAGTCACTGTTGTGTAAATTTCTAAAAAAGTAGAATTCCACCAGCTGTCCTTCAATTTTGTGTTTTAACTATGTATCAGTAATGGATGAAACAGTGTATGTAATGATTTGCCATTGGAGATATCTAATAAAATACTAAAAGTATTAACAATGACTTTGTTAACCCTTAAATAGTTTTTTCCCCCCATAAATAAACAAACAAACAAATAAATAAGAGAATAATCCAAGCATAAGCATCTATCCATTTAACAAAACAACTTCTTCAGTACAGGGTATCAATGAGCTTGGAATGAATCCCAAAAACTGCAGGACAAATTCATATGGGATGCCAGTCCACCGCCTGGCACACATGAGGGGAATTTGGCGATACCAGTTTGCCTCATGGGACAAACCCACACGGGTGGGAGCAATCAAATGCGTAATCCTGAAGGTGTTAGGCCACAGTGATCACTGAGTCACCCCCTGTGGATGATGACAACCAAAAACACAAGACCTTCAGACACATTTTAACACTGTACATGAAGCCAATCTACCCAATTTCCCCAGTCCGGTCATTAACGTCTGTAGTCGTGGTGTGCTTTCCCCTGCCTGTGGTCAGAATAAATCCCTGTGTTCGCCTGCAAACCTCCGTGTCCTGCTCCTGCTTCTCCGCTCCGCACCCAGCACGCCCGGCAACACGTGACACTACACTGTTACTGTCTGGAAAAGTACAACAAAAACTCCCAAAACAGTTTTCACTGAACTTCCAAGGCAACTGGATTTAACTGAATAAACCAAGGTGGAGTAGAAAGAGGTATTCTTATATACGTACAAACAATAAATAAAAAGAGCAGGACTGTAAAGGGCATACCCTAGACTTTCATAATCTGAACTGATTGTATAAATTGTTTATTAGTCATTATGTTAAAAGGATAAAACCCACTATGTAGCTAGTTCAAGGATTTTGGATGTATTCCATAGTTTATAAAGGGAGAGGCAATGAGAGGTGTGGATAATTACAGAGTCCTAAAAATCACAGGGGTTTATTCTGTTACCATCATATGGATACTGAATGCTGCCTTTTCTGTATCCCACTTCTACTTGGAAAATCAGCTATTTTTTTAAGGTAATACTGTCGGTGCTGATGATGTGACATGGGGAAGTTTGTCATCTCTGGGTTCATTTACGCGAAGGACCTATTCTTGTCATTTTTCAATGTAGTGTAGGAAATCAATTCACACACTATACTCCATTAACTGTGAGATAAAGCCGAGGGATCGATTCATCACCATTATTTATATTAAAGCGATTCTAATGAAAGGCTTCTGGTCTGAGACATGCTGCTGTGTATGTGTGTGCGCACACACATTCATCTGGTACATTCATCGTTACTTTCAACTCCAGTGATGTTAACACAATGCAAATAATGGTGCATAAGAGGCTTTTGTTTCGGCATGTTAGTAGTTTTCCAATTTTACTGCTAGTCCTGAAAAGAGAGAGGTTGTGAAGATTCTGTGTTTCTGTATACATGTATACAACCCCAAATCAGAAAAAGTTGGGACAGTATGGAAAATGCAGATACAGAAAGTAAAGAAAGTAGTGTTTTCTAAATTTACTTTGACTTGTATTACATTGAAAACAATACAACAGCACATTATTTAATGTGTTCCTCATGAATTTTGTTTTTTACAAAATAAACACGTATTCCAATTTTGGTTCTTGCAACACATTTAAAAAAAAGTTGGGACAGTAAAGCATTTACCACTTTGTAATGTTGCCATTCCTTTTCACAACACGTAAAAGACGTTTAGGGACTGAATATACCAAGTGAAGTGTTTCAAGTGTAATTTTGTCCCATTCTTCCTGCAAACAAATCTTAAGGTGGGCAACAGTATGGGGTCTTCGTTGTCACATTTTGCACTTCAAAATGTGCCACACATTCTCTATTGGAGACCGGACGGGACTGCAGGCAGGCCAGTCAAGTACCCGTACCCTCTTGTAATGTGTGCAGAATGTGGTTTTGCATTGTCTTGTTGATATACGCATGGGTGTTCCTGGAAAAGATGTCTTCTTGAAGGCAACATATTGTGCTCCAAAATTTTGGACTTGTTGCTGGTAACAGTCTGGATGGCCCTTGGCAAGTTCTTCTTTGGTCCGAAGCACACAGGGTCCATTTCTCCCAAAAAATACCTGAAATGCTGATTCAGCTGACCACAGTACACGTTTCCACTGTGTGATGGTCCATTCCAGATGCCTCAGAGCCTAGAGAAGTCGACGGCGCTTCTGGACACTGTTAACATAGGGCTTCCTTTTGGCACAGTACCGTTTTAACTGGCATTTGCGGATGTAAAGGTATTGTGGTACTTGACAAGGGTTTGCTAAAGTAGTCTTGAGCCCATGTGGTGATATCGCTATAGATGACTGACAATTGTAGATGTAGTGCCGCCCGAGTGTTGTTCGGTTGTTCAGCTTAGGCTTGCGCCCTTGTCCTTTACGCACTGACATTCCTCCAGATTCCTTGAGTCTTTTAATTATGTTATGCACTGTTGAAATATCCAAATCCTATCTTTCTTTGAGGAACATTGTTTTTAAACATTTCAATCATTTTCTCACCTATTTGTTTGTACATTTTGCAAGTGCATTGATTCTCATCACAAGCCACGTATACTTTCTTCTATGAAAAAGAAACGTTTCGGCTGGCGATATTGACAATACAGACTCAAGAGACTCAAGTAAGTCGCAGACCCGGATTAGTTTAGTGAGTGACTCAGAGGGAGCTGAATCCTAAAAAGGAACCAAATATTACAGCTCTACCTGACAGTGAGGGGAAGAAGTTTGAGAAATGGGTTAATAACTGCAAGAGAAAGCCAAGAACATACATTTATTTTCCATTATCTTAAAATGATCTTGACACTCGTGTGTCACTGCCTGTCTTTCCTCCATGAGACGGACAGGATCTACCCAGAACACACATCGTGAAGTTTGTGTAGTGGAGGAAAATATTAAACATTTAGCCCCATGATGTTTTTAATGACCTTGATGGGCGATCATAATAGGTCTTTGCTATCTGCATTATTTTAATGAAGCTTACGTGATTGTGCAGTGTGAAATATGGCTCAATGGGAGGTCAGAGGAACATCACGACAACAGACCCATATGTCACCAGCACAAAGGCCTGTGATTTATGCCACATTGGAGTAATTGTATTAAAATCTTCACTGGGGATGCCAACCTCAACTTTCAGTCAGTGGTTGAATATGCTGTCTCCAGTCTATTATTGCCCAAATTGATCAATGAGACAGAAAACAGAAATATAAAACAAAAAGTATATGTCTGACACTAACCAAAAAATGTAGTTAAGCAGGTAGAGATCCTGCCTTTTATTAATTAATACATCCATTCATTTTAAACATTTCATGTCAAAGATCATTTTAGCTAAACTAATGACAAAACTATAAAAATTCTAAAACATTTATCCATCCATCCATCCATCCATCCATCCGTCCAGTAAAAGGCCGTGGAAAATCATTATATATATTAAATTTATTTACAAGTAGTTTAATTCAGTGAAAAAATCATGAACATAAGTACCACAATGTCATTTCCTATTGAATAGGTAGTTAATCTGTTGAATATTAAGCGTTTTTCAAAATATGATCACGGCATGGTTAAGATACGAAAATACCAAAAACACATACGAAACCTCACAAGTTCATTTAACTCAGTAAAAAAAAGAAAATAAAAAAAAGCGTACATGATAAAAAAGCTTTCAGTTTGATCTGAAATGCGCACAATTGTATATCCGGTGAAAGGAATCTTAAATGATTTTCATAGTTACGGTTTCTAAAGACTGTCTGAGACATAAAGCAAAGCATGGGATTGCAGTGCCGCTAGAGCCCTCCTCATACTAATATTGTAGCATAGAAATGGGAGAAAGTCGGGGGGGGGGGGATAAATACGCGCCATGTATTTGTTCTTAGTTCTCATACAAAGCAAGAACACCTGGGGTGCATGCCAGCTGCAGGAAGGGTGTTACAATCAGGAAAGGGCGATTGTAACAGAGAATGCCATCAGCTCTGTGAACGAAAAGTCTGAAAAAGATGCTCAACACCTGAATTGTTTTCTCCCGGTCGAGCATTTGGAAAATGCTGTTATTTTTCCTGCGCGGATTTAATTTGCTGTTTTGTGTCTTCAGGCCCAAGGGGGAGAGGTGATGGCGGTTTTTCTTTTTATGTGGGAGTTTTGTTTGTTATTATAATAAACATTGGTCGTCAGGCTGTGCACTTGTATGATCATATCGGAACCTTCTGACACCCACGCTACATCAGGAGGGAAAAACACAAACCACGCAAAATTAGATTAGGGGAAAAATGTGCAGAGATGTGCATAAAAATGCCTGTAAATCAAACACTGGCTTTTTCTTGCCCTCGGTCTAATATTCATAGCCTGAGTATCAGCTGCAGCAATCAAAAAACAAAGTAAAGTTTTGCATTTGCAGGTGAGTTTTTTTCAGAACTACGTTTCACGTTGTTAGCAACAGAAATGCTTTCTTTTAATTTTAGTCTCTTCATCTAAAAATATGTTTAATAAATGCGTTGAAAAGACTTGCAATTTTATGAGACATATCCAGCAGGCCTACCAAAACATGTAGCTAGGAAATGGAGGAATGGATGGATATTCAGGGTGAAAAGCAGCATGAGTATTTGTGTTTTAACCATTTGAGCCCAGTTTTACCTGCCTACATTTAAAACGGAAATGGAACTGAGTCAGCTAAGCAGCGCTACAGAGCATTGTGATATAAGAATAGAGATTCCTTCAAAGTTCTAAATACTTTTTTAATAGTTCATAACAGCTCATTTAAATTTGAAGGTATTTTTCAATTCCACCTACATGCTGGTTTTAATTATTTAGTTTTATTCAGCAGGGAGGGAAAAAATATAGAAAGTCCAGCTGGCATCTCGTGCCCTGTGGGCACGATAAACATTAAACAATTAGCAAAAACCATTTGTGGCTGTTGTTGTGAGCACAATTAAGGGAATGTGCTCGATCAGCTAATGGCGGCACAGCTGGACTTGATGGCGACACTGCGTTGGCTGCCTGCGATAAGGATGGAATTCAGGCAGTGCTCGATGAAGGTGGTAGTGGCCGAGAAGGCTGAAAGGGCAGCAGATGAAGAAGCAGTACTGTAAAGACAGGACCCAGAGACCTAGACCTTTAACAGAAGTACCACTTGCTTCCGTCGCTGAGAATGTATATATCTAGGTTAATAAAAAGAAAGTGATGTAAGAGTACAGAAAAATCACAACAATAGACAGGAAACGCATCACCTGTAAAACTATGCATAATAGTTATTTTGCTATTTGCAATGCACTTAAATGCTTCGACAACAGGAGTGATGTGGCATTTACCTCGATAAAGTTTTAATGAGGTAAATGTTAGCCTAATATACTTGCAGGAAAAATGCGTGTAGGTGGAACTGCATCATAATTTGACTGCTTATTACTCTATGCATCTCCTCATGATACTTTAAACTTTTTTAGCAATATATTCTTTTTGTTTTTTGTTTTGTCTCATAGCTCAAATCAGTATTAATAGGTCTAAATGGCAAACAAAATAGCACTCTCATATGGACAGCGTGGTGGCCCAGCAGGTAACATCGTCACTTTAGGACACTGATTGGGTTTCTGTCCCAGCTCTGGGTGTTGGGATCCCACATGCTCCCTGGGTTTTCTGTAGGTATTCTGGTGTTTTCCATGCAGTTTAGCCAGATTGGCATCTCTATATTACCCGTTGTGCACTTCTCTCTGTGACTCCTGTGAATCTTGTGCGCCCTGTGCATTCTGGGATGGACTCCAAGCATGCTCCAGCCCTGCACTGTTCAAGCTGTTCTGGGAAAATGGATGGATGGATATTTTTCCTGTTGGCTGAGAGCTTTGGAGGGACATCCTTTACGTAACATTTGCACTGGCAGTCATAAAATTGAGCCAACGCACCCTTCATTTTGGCCTGTTACAATCATTTTTGGGTTTATGCCTTTGTACGTGTACATTGTAAGTATACAATACAAGTATACAAGCAAGCAAAAAAAAAAATTACTGCTGGCAATGTAATTGTACCATTTGTTTGAATTATACTGCACCACTATATATTTTTTTGTGGCCCACGCGACTTGGGCAGTTATTACTGTGCAGAAGGTATAATGTCTGTACTACCCCTGTAAGGGGCTGCTGTGCACTGGCTAGTCGCTGTTTTCCTTGAGGGACATGCAGGTTCACTTAACAAGCGACCTTCCTGTCAGATTATTTATTGTTCTGTTGTTTGAAGCCAGGAAATGTATTTAGCAGAAGCTGGGCTCTCTGTGAGCCTGTGTCTAAGTGGTAGTGCCTAGTGCTCTCAGTTTCCTGGGTTTAATGCAAAACCATCACTGTTTAATGGGGTTTGGCTGACCTGGCGCAGGGTGGAGCCAGGTGATGAGGGAACAGAATAAGAGTGCCTTTTCTCTTGACCCTCAGACCCTAATCTCTAACCCTTTTCACAAACCTACTCTTCCGTTTCTCTGTACGTTGCCTTTCATTCCCGTCCATCCTCTTGTCGAATCCAATTCCACTCCTGTAACTAAATAACAGACTAACTGTTCCTTCTTTTCACCCTTGTATTATGTGGTTTTTTTAGCTGAGTTTTAGCCCTGCAAAATCCGCTGCACTTAATATAGCTGTACGTTGCTTCCCAGTGTTATTTTGGGGTTAATAAACATGTGAATCAAGCACATATACATTCTTTTTAGGCAGCTGCAAAAAAGCTGCAGAGATGAATCTCACTGGAGTTTGTTATATACAAAGAAGTCCCATAGCTATGGAAATGCACAGGTGCTGCTATAGGATTTTTCATCAGCACTAAACTCAGTTGATTCTTGTGACTCTCAATGAACCTTTTTTATCCCTCATTCACTACATTTTCTATCCAACGGGTGTTTTCCTTTGGTTGGCAGTTTCGGTAATGTGAATAAATGCAGGGAAAGATGTCAGAGTGCCCCAAAACAGGTCGCAACACTGGGGCATATTAACGTGAGCTGAGCAGAAGGACTTCACTAGACTAGTAGGATTCTCAAGCTGCAGGTGTTTGTGGGAGGTCTGGAGATCGTCCATCATCAATCCGCGTGTTAATGAGTAGCAGTTAATTGAAATTTGTGGTTTGAGACTTCTTATACACATTTTACACAGGTGTGGACCATCTATGCATTACCTCTGAGTTCAACTGTGGACTCAATAATAGTTTGCCAGATAATGAGTAAAATTAATAGTTTTGGGGGTTATAAGCATTCTCACGCTTGAAGAAATAAGATGCTCTTATTGTCATGTGTTTTAAAGCCAAAATACCTGGTTCTGCCTATGCACAGGGATACATTCTGAAATGGTGAAAAATGAAAAATAAATGGGAAAGACCTTGTATTGCATGCACAATATTAAAGGGACGTGAAATTACAGCATAATTCTCGAAGCTTCCTATTAATCACCACAGAATATTACATACACATATATACACACAGTCAGCCCTCGTTTATCTCGTTTAATCAGTTCCAGACCCTACCGCAATAAGTGAATTTCCGCGAAGTAGGATTCTTTATTTATAAATAGAATATTTTCATAGTTAGAACATAGAAAAACTGTTTGCGACCTTGTAAATGCGGTTTTTAACATTATTAGAGCCCTCTTGACATGAAACAACACCATTACACTCGTATTACTCAATATATTAGACAAAATAAGAGAAAATAAGACATATTCGGCGTTACAAATATCATATTATTATTATTGTATCCTTCTCCTGGATGGTAAGCATCTTCCTCCGGCACTTAGTTTAATCGACAGAAGGCTTAGAAGAAGCAACACGTTTAGGAGCCATCATGGGGCTTAGAAGTTCTCTGAAATCGCAAACACTTACAAGAGAAAGATGCTTCTGATGCGTAGCGATGTAGAAGCGTATATGAGAGAAACAAACTTGCGTGAGGCTGAGCCAATCAGCAGCCAGGATCGGAAGAGGTTATAATTGACTCAGACAACCAAGAGCGCGCTGTATCATTTTCACTGAATTTATTTGGAAAAAACTGCGATAGAGTGAAGCCGCGAAAGTCGAAGTGTGAAAGTGGCGAGGGACGACTGTATACACACACCCTTTATGTTAAAAAATGGGAAAAGGATATATACTGTACAGCATAATTTTTAAGCAGTTACACAGTTACTGCTAAGGCAAACCTGAATTACAATATGCCTGTCAGTTAATTAATTAATTCAGTTGGTTGTTAATCTTTGCTGTAAATCCTGAAAAGGCTTCTGAATTAACTGATTTGAGCTTTATTTAACTGAACTGTGCTGAATCGTTACTGCTTCAGAAATCACTCTGCTGCTTCCTTGGATCCCTGTCCTCGATATTAAAAATTGTACCAAATTCCCTGCTAACAACAAACAAATCAGTCAGCTGGTTCCTTACCAGCAAATTACTGATGCAAGCATGTGAAAAACAAGGCGTAGCAAGTAGGTAGGGCATCCGGAAGTCACATCTCAGCACAGCGCAAACCTGCAGAGCATTTTGAAGTATCTAGAGGGTGCAGCATAATACTTCTTGCAAACAGCTCAAAATGTGTGTTGTTTCACACTGTATCCAAGCTATCCTAGCTATACGGTCATCTAGTTGTCTGCCAGGTGACAGTTTTATGTTCCCCACCTGTATTGGGATTTATTACATGATTATAGAGAAGGAAAAAAAAATTACACAGTGTACTGGAGAAAATGAATTTGCCACACATGGTCTTCAAATATCTCCATGACTAGAAATAGCTGGTGTAACGCGTTAAGACTGTAACCAAATGTTAAAGACTAGATTATCATAAGTAAATTCTAAATGTGTGCCTTGGTATGATTATGTGTGTGTGTGAATTTGTGTTTTCTTGTGGACTGGCATCCCTTAAATAGAAGATGGATGGATGGATGGAAATTTCAAATGTACATTCAAGGTAAATTGAGTCTAAAAATATCTAGACTGTTTTGTATACTATACTGTAAGTTGGTATTAGTAAGTTGGTTACCCTGTAGACCTCCAAATTTCTACCAGTACGAGAATGTTGGGATTTACATAGCTTAGGAGCCTATCCAGGAGGGCCTTTAATTGTCACTTGTCAAACTTTGACTACTCACTGTTCATAAGCACTTTGCTCTTACTGAATGACATGCATTTGCACACCCAAGTGATGCTTTTAATTGATTAATTGCAGATAATTGCGTCAAATGGAAATAGCAAACAGGATTCTTAATAAGATGAGTGGTGGGAAGTGAGAAGTTTTGAGAAATAATTTAACATCATAATTTAAGAAATAACTTAAGCACAAACACAGGTACTGTATCTAACTTTTTATATTGCTGCAAAGATAGTCCACAGAATTTTGTACTAGACATGCATTAATCACTCAAGTCTATAGTGATGCGTAACTATAGTACATTAATATAGCATACAACAGTAGTGTATTTTTTTGATTTGTATAACAGTCTATAACTATTAAAAACTATGAAACTATTAAACACGCTCTATGCATTTACCACAAATTTTTGAGTTAAGTTGGTTCTTTTCATTACTTTCATTTTGTTTTCTCCCTTATTCAGGGTTAAGCAAAAGAACCACTCATACCAATATATCAACAGCAGATGAAGTTGACCTCAGACAGCCAGTTCATATGCAGACCGAAGAACTGCTCCAGAAATGAATGGCACGGCATCAATAAACCATTTATTGCTTCCAAAAAGAAAAAAAAAATGCTTTAACTTCAGAGTCATTTAACGAAAGTCCTTTGGAGTCTTTCACAGCTTTATTTAATATTGAATGTTACATAATTCAAGGCTGCTGCTGTCAGGATCAGCCTTGGACTTTTCAAACTATTAAGGAAATAAATAAAACGACTGAGTCGTGTGTCATTCAATTCAATTCAATTCAATTTATTTTTATATAGCGCCCTTCACAACAGGGTTATCCCAGGGCGCTTTACATGAG
>JAODKM010000118.1:4416150-4436279 GCA_026780845.1 Petrocephalus sullivani | reverse complement strand
GCTGAGAACGGGACGGATTCGCACGAGGGGAACGAGGGGGCGTGGCACACGGGAGGATCGGACGGCAGGGCATGACAGATAGATAGATAGATAGATAAATAAATAATGTAGGTAAAGATATGTATCATGACATCACCTTTACAACTAACAATGAAATGACTGTCCAAATGTAGATAATCTGTCCTTAAAGTTACATATCAAAATATACTATAAAATGGACATTGAAGTAAAAATCACCATGCAGACCTATGAATTTTCATTTATTGTGCAAGATCTATTCCACTTCATTGGGTTTCCATAATTTTCAGAGCACAAGGTAGAGGAAGAGCCTGGACAGGATGCCAGATCATCTCTGGGCACATCACAGGGCACATAGCTGGGCACATCACAGGGCACATCAGAAGGCACATCGCAGGGCACATCACAGGGCACATTGCTGGGCACATCACAGGGTGCAACGCAGGGCAAAATCCTGGGCACATCACAGGGTGCATCGTAGGGCATAATCCTGGGCACATTGCTGGGCACATCACAGGGTGCATCGCAGGGCACAATAACACACAATGTGCAATGCAGAGATGCCATCTCACCTAACAGCATGCCTTTGGTTTGTGGAAGGAAGCCAGAGTACTTGGAGGAATCCCAGACAGTACGAAGGAAAACATTTGAACTCATCACACACACACCCATATACACACACCACACACACACACACCCGCACACACACACACACACAACACATAAACACACACACAAAGACACACGCACGTATGCACCACACACATACACACAAAGACACACGCATGCACACACGCACACACTATACACACGCATACACACTCACACACACAGAGGCACACATATGGACGTACCACACACATACACACACAACAGGGACAGGACTCCCACTGGTATTAAGTCAAGTTACATACCTTTCTATATATCAAAATGTATTTATTTCCGTCTTGTGCTTGAAAGGCTTTTTTGTGGCATTGCCTGACATTACGTTTGACGTTTGATGATATCCAGGATGCTGCTTTTGCTGTTTAAATTCACATAGCTGACATGTTTTTTTGGATCTCTAATATTCAGTTTCTGTGATCTAGATATATATAGCATGGGCATTGCCTCCTTTGATAGTAGGTAGATGTCACTGAAAGCCTTGGATTGCATACATTAAATATTCTTCTGTGATAAAAAAGGTCAATTATAGTACAGGATGTTGCTGTCCCAGGCTTTCAGCTCTCTTAAGCAGCTTCACTCAAGTTGTACGATATCGTTTCCTTTTGTCCTAATGCAACCTAGTATCTTATTGCGGCCACTGACATAATGTCCACGCATTGTGCTCATTTCAGAGCACAGTGAGGAATTCAAATGAGTGAGAATGAGGGTGACTGCATTTTACGTGTGTAGTTTAATGTGTGTAGTTTAATTATTTTCTGTTGGAACACATTTAAGGAATCTCTGTTTACCTGAAATGTTTTGCTGAGTACTGCCCCTCCCAAGAATCTGTCAAGCGGGACATAACATAATAAACATATTTTGCAAACACTTCATTTAGACATCAAAATACACCATTAACCACTTCTCATCTGTGCAATGAGTTTACTGCATTTTGTTTAATCTGTCTATATGGCAAATTATCTTATTCAGGATTGGGTTATGTGATACTGTTTATAAAATCAGGATATGTTTAATACCTAATGCCAGCTTATAATGTCTGCATACCCTTGTAGTGGCATTTAGAGACAGCAACCAATATTGTTCTAGAAAGGCTTCTTAGATTAATCTTATTTATAGTGATTTTTTTGAGGATTTTGAGGACATGATGATAAAAACAAAGATAAACAGCAATATAAGCAAACAAGAAAATCCTAAAATCGGGAAAACTCTTCAACTGAAATAACAAAAGGGAGGATTATATTGTCAAAATGTCTGCCGTGAGTCTTCATGCCACAAAGGCTGATATGAAATAATGGCTAATTGGAATAAGAAAATCGTGTATTTGGCTTGGGAGAAGCTGAGGTGAATTTCAAAATAACACCGCCTGAATAATCTAACGCTCGGCTGTTACAATTATGGCAAATCTTGGCAGGGAATCGTAATTCACGCCATGGGTATCACAGTGCTACAACGA
This sequence comes from Petrocephalus sullivani, assembly GCA_026780845.1. NCBI lineage: Eukaryota > Metazoa > Chordata > Actinopteri > Osteoglossiformes > Mormyridae > Petrocephalus > Petrocephalus sullivani. The sequence continues at coordinate 4,434,142 of JAODKM010000118.1, read as the reverse complement.
GTAGCAGTAATGGAGGTAAGGACAGTTTTTGTGACAGACCTCAACAAACTGTGGAAACCTGCAGATGATTCTGGTTTTTGGCTAAACAGGCATGAAATAAATGTAACGTAAATGCAAAATTAGGATAAAACAAAACCTGATACAAAGACAAGACAAAAACAAGGATTTTGAACAGAGATATGCACGCTATAACCCAATCATCAGAGGAACAATGGCCCCATATTTGGGGTTTCTAAAACAACACAGGATATGGGTATGATTGTATGGCTGTGAAGGGGGGAACAGATTTATAGCTGTCTTGGAAAGTGAAGGCAGGTGACCAAGTTTTGGGGACTGATGACAATTGTTTGTCCATTATTCTAAATTATATATATATAAGTATATATATATATATATATATATATATACACACAAATTTTTTTTCCTTCTCAGTAGCACTCATAAGTCCATCCCAGAAGCTGTGACGCAGATTCCTTCTGTCCAGCATCGTTATGTTTGCAACAGAGAATAACAGTAGTTGGTCTTAGTTTGGTTCGCTCCTACTGACAGCAAAGTAACAAGCTGGGCTACAGTGTGGCAGGACACCGAGGAGCAAAACACAAAATACAACACTGTCAAGAGCTGTGAGTAAGCGTTACGCTACAAACGACGTGCTCCGGGCAGTTTAAGAGGGAAAAAGTCAAAATATCCACCTATCGCTTTAAATCAATCTGGGAGAACATATATGCAGGTACACCTGGCACAGCGAAATCTGAGATACACCAGAGCAAGCGCTCAATGCGTTGGAAAAACTGGCAGAGAGAGGTGCTGAGACGGATGAGAAAAGACAAAGGCAGAAGCTCAAGCAGAGAAACCGAGTAGCCAATAATGAGGTTAAAAAAAAAAAAACAAGTGTCAGAAGGCACAATAGGAGAAACACTGGAGAACTGCCACGATGGGACGTCTCGGAAGAAACCCCTGCACACGCACAGGCGGCATTGCTTCGTAAATGAATAAAGATAAAGCTGCCACTTTAATTGGCTTTCTACCTAAAGCACATGTTCCGTCTCCTTTTACATCCTCTGCTCCGCTTCCTTCCCTCTTCTCTGTTCTGTCTCTGTATTTGTTTCATCCTGGAGAGTAGAACCGCCCATGTTCCCCCATCATTTACTGAAGCCTCTGCTGTGGGCTGATGATCTACCTGGTGTGAGTATTCTCCCCAGAGAAGCCAAGGATTCTCTGTTGTGTCAAATATCCTCGGTATCTACTCCTCCTCTGCGGCTCTTCCTTTTGCGTGAGCCGCTGAACAATTCGCACCTAAAGTGTTTCCCTCCGGGCTGATCCGCGCCTCCAGATGGCCTTGAGTAGGTAGCGGACATGAATCTACAGCTGTGCATGCCAGGAATGATGTTTGTGTTATGACAAAACCAGCTGGAAATGAAGAAATTTATGTCTCTGAATATCTATAGTACATTTCAATGTGTTATTCCCTCTTGTGCTTTAATCCATTGATCTACAATCTTCTTTAGTCTGCTGGTTCTTTCTAGTGCTTTGTTAAAACTTATCGGTGAAGTACCATGCTGGATTATAAATCCCAATGCAAAGAATGTCTTTATTTTCCATATAAATATCTGTATGTTGTTGCTGGTGAAAAAATATATGAGCAGATCATGATAAAATAGCATGACGAGGACATTTGATGCCCACTCAGCCTTGCAAAACAAGACTGATTCAGTACAGAGCTGCGTGAAAAACGATTTTGGTTTGAGGTCTGACGGGCTACTAATAAGACTGAATTAGAGCAGCACTTTTAATGGCAAGGAATTTCTGAAAACAAATAGTACTCAACAGACTTAAACTGGGGAGTACACTAATATTATGGTTATATGGCATAGCGAATAAATGAGGGGGGGGGTGTATAAGGCAGGGAAATGATAAAGCCTTCCTGAGAAAGAGAACAGTAGGAATGTGTCTGACAAACTCAAGAATAATGAGGTTGCAGCAAAGATTTTATGGTTATAAAATACAGATGAAGGTAAATGAAGAAATGACGACCAAAAAGGGTTAAATTCCTGCAAAATATTCCCTCACTGCAGTAACACAGAACCAGACCCTGCCATATTAAATCTGAAATCGACAGCAGCACATATGAAATCAGTAAGCCCCATGTGCAACTCTGTGGCCAGTCACAGTATCGACAGATGATTCATAAAGATGGAAATCAATGCTCAAAAATAAGATGTTCAGTGCAGCAAGAGAGCAAGGTAGGTCCTTCCTCCAGCGGCAAGATTTCAGTCATTAAGGATGTGAGTGGCATGCAGAAGAAAAGCTGGGTATGAGGTTCGGCAAAGCAAAGAACAGCAGTATGTGTGTCCCGAATTAATATCCTATTATCGTCACAATGCATGCACTGATGCCATATGTGTGAATCTGTACAGAACTTTCATTGTTCTCAATGGTAGGAAGGAGGAAAGATTTTAGCTCGTTGGGGTTTTACTTATACACAAAATGTTCTGAGGGCAGAATGAAAAATCAGTTCAGAGAGATGACCAATCAGATGTGTCAGATGTCAGACCTACCAATCAGATGTCTTGGTCCCACCTCCTCTAGTTGCTAAGACGCACCTCCACGACAATTTGATTGGTCATCTCTCAGAACCAATCATTTTTTGTTCTGCCCTCAGAACATTTTTGTGTAAGTAAAACTCCTATGAGCAAGATTTTAGAGGAATCAGCTATGATCAAACCTGAATACTTTGGCTCATAAATACAGCAAATTTTCAAAACTCACTCAATCTGTAGGACATGAAAAAAAAATCATAGACTAGTAAGTTTTGGTAATTTAATGATCTTCATTAGATTACATGAGGATGGGAATATTGGTTCCCAGTGAAGTGAAATTAGATGAAAAAGCCAGACTTTAGGTCATTGGTGGTCTCAAAAACAAAAAATGGACTGAATGTTTTCTAAATTTGCACTTAAATTGTAAAAACAGATACCTTTATTTCATAGTTTGAGTGGTGCATTTGCATACTTAATGGGTTGTTTGCTTCATACATGCATCGTTAAGACATGAGTATTACAGATAAGGTCAGAACCCATTAAATCATCTGGACACTCATCGTAATATTTTTCTCGGTCTTCAAGCACCGAATTTAGATACAAATTTATTATAAATAATTTTATAAATCATTGTGTATTATATATGACCATATCTTTTATGATTAATATTAGTTTTTCCAATTATTTTTAAGCCCCTGATAATGGAAGAACTATGTATAAAGATGGCTGTAATTCCTAAATGGCTCATGAAATATTTTTGTTAAACCCCATCAACTAAAGCTGAACGTCTACACATCAATCACATATTAAATACTTAATTTCAAATGTTCAAAATAGTTCAAATAGTATAATGTAACGTATAATATGCAGTGTCATAAAATGCATAACAACATATGCCTAAAATGCTTAGTTAGGCGAATAGCAACATCTGTTTCTTTGGCTTTATTTAAAATCCTTATTTTGGACCTACTGTATGTGTCTATAAATTAATGTGTTTATAAATTGACTGGCAGGTATACAGAGTCATGCAGCTATCCAGAGCCCTAATTCTGTTAAGAATATATAGCATTAGGTAACCCAGATCATTATGTATTTGACGAAATTATGCTCGTTGTTTGAGCTTATTTATTAATTTTCTGGGGTAAACGGGGCAGTGAAGTTAGAAGAGTCACAGACCACAACAGGGCATCTGCCATATACTGACATTTATTTATATTCAGAATAATGGATTAGTTACAGAATGGCACATGTATATGCAATTACTTTGCCTAGTGTACTAGCTACTCAAAAGTGTATTTGACCAATTCCAGATTGTATTAAGCAGTGGGAAAATGAATTCATTGTTGCCATGCTGAGAAATCCTTCAACCTCCTTCACTCCTTCAACCAGAAGCACCCTTGCAGGGTAATCTGTTGGAGGTGGCAGCTACAGTAAATGTATAAGGCTGTATAGCAATGACCAGGCAAAAGGACCTGAACAGTCAAACCTGAGTAAAAGTCACCCAAACAGTTTCTGAGCACATTTGCTCCTTCCCCAGATGATACTGTAGTGCTAAAGGCTGGTAGCTGTACAGGTAATCAAAATATAAAATAAATATAATATAAAAAAGTGAAAAAACGGGGATTCACCATTTCGTGCCTTGACTGGAATGGGACTCACGAGCCTAGAAGTGAGCTCCATCGTCAGAATTGCCTGAAAAGCAAACAAGCAAACAGAAAAATCCCTATTCTAAGTAAGTTCATTTTCAGTTTCACCTTCTGTTGACATTTTTGTGAAGTGTTCCGTTCACCATATGTCTGTAAATTGTAAATTTGAAAATTTTGACCGGTACTGTATCTAATTACAAGTGTGATTTTGTCTCAAATGCCACCATCCTTGTGTTTGGTAGATAGAAAAAAGAAGCACAAAAAATGGTATTATCTACTAAGGGTTAATCCAATTTTCATCTTAAAAATCATACCTCTGAACCATTATAGCTCCAAAGGAGAATATTGAACTTGTCTGCTACTTAATCATTAAGAACATTGTGCTGCGCCTTGATTCTCACGTTTTCACGTTGTCTTTAAATCTAGATAATATGCCATCTGCAGGGTTACAGATAAAAACTCTGACGTAATCCGATACAACACGCAGTGTTATTTCTTAACGGCAAAGGCGGGAGTGTGTTTCAGATTAGCGGGGAGCATCACTAGATACCGTCGCCGGCAAGCCTTTGCGCTGTCATCCTTAAAGTAGATTTTTACGACAGGTGTTATCTTTATCAATTCCACTCTATTATTCCCAGGTAGCTCAGAGGGTAGTACCGTTATCTCACACCTCCAGGGCTGGGGGTTCAAATCGCAGCTCTGCTTTGTGTCTGCAGTGTACATGCTCCCTGCATGTTGCATGGGTTTCCTGCCACAGTCACAAGACATGCAATTGGGGTAACTTGGACCTCAATCCTAGGATAGAATACCTGTTGGATATTGGCACCCCAGGATCAGGGTTGCCTACCCCTGCTGCCGGATGTGTATATGGATGGATGGCATCTCAAAATTGCTGCGTATCTATGGGATCTGTAAAGAAATGACATCCTGACTAGGGTGTATCTGGCCTTGGAGGCTACGCTGCGTAGAACAGGTCCCCCTCTGACCGTAATCAGGACAGGCAGCTGGAAAATGGATGGATGGATTCTGCTTCCCCCTTTTGCTGTCTTTCCCTTACAGTCAGTTAGCTCGTAATCCACATGACAAATCAGGTTAATGCCATGTAATAAACTCAAGCTGATTTGAATACGGCCTGCAGTATGTATACCCAGAGTTAATTATATGCCTTATTATTTCTGATGGGTCCATTCAGAAACGTTCCTCTTGCTTTCATCTCCATTCAAATATCTCATTTATTGCAATGCTTCATAATTCATAGGCAAGTTTGTTCGGTTGCTAATAATGGTGTGGCATGAGTCACATTGGAGTTATGAGATTAGCTCACTTGTATGTGCCCCCTTGTATCATTACACCATTATTATGATGTTCTGTTAGATGTTTGCTCTCACCCATAATTTTATTTTTGAGCATTTTAGGACTTCACAGAAGGGAGCAAAGTACTGTAAGTCTGTTTTGCCAGAATTTACAAGTTGCAACATATCTGGACATGTTGAGACAGGGTCCTGCTCTCGATATCAAGTCAAATGGGGTAGCAGTCTGCATCCTGACTTCTGCTGGACCTTTAAGAGGGATGTTCCTGAGGCCAAGTACAGCAGAAAATCCTACACTTCTAGCTTTTAGATGAATTACTTGCAACATGCACATATACTGTAAATACACTTGTAGCATAAGGTTTAATTGTTTGTCACTCAAAATCCTTGTGTGATAAATTCTGTTTAGATTTGGATTCAGTACGAACAATACTATTAGCTACTACTACTACTACTACTAGCTTATTTTGATTTGTGAAACAAAAAGACATTAAAAATGTGTTGACCAGTAAAATCAATGAAGTAATGTTTCCAAGTTGTCAGTTATACACAATGTAACACAGGTAGCTAATAGGAATTTGGCTAATATGTCTTAGCAACTTGAATGGGAGATACACAAAAATCACAATTACACAATTAACAGGAAATGGTTAATTAACATAGATAACGGTTAGCCTAAAGCTCTGTATTACATTATTAGAAATAGGAAACAGTAAATTAATTTCTATAACAAACAATTTGAAACTGTATTGTTTATGTTAGTCTCATTTAATAAATGCTGTTTGGACCCCATTGAAATAAACAAGTCGCCAAGGCACAGCTGTATATGGATCTCTCTGAGATCTCGCAACATACTTATTCAATGGGCGATAAGGGACCGTGTGCATAAAGAGAGGCGCAGGCAGGGACCTAGCTTTACTCATATTGATTGGCTCCACCTGTCTGTTTTCCTCCTCAATATTTATAAACCTGTATCTGTTTTTGCATCAGTCCCCCTGCATCCAGTCTTAACAGCTGCAATATCTTTCCTCAGCAAGACCTTCCCCATCCAGCCGTGATGTATGAGATCTGTGCTAGCTTATGTTTTCCTCCATATCCGTGAACCTTTTTTTAAAAAAAATTAGAGGGAAAACTCGTGTAAATAAAGCTGTTCCTCCCCATCAGTTACCCGCGTTTCATGGCAGCAAAACTGCATGTTACTTCAAGACTTTTTGCTGCTTGCAGGATGATTGCGGTAAGCAGCCTCACCAACACTCTACGATCATCCCGAGTGAGGCAGACGGTTTGCCATGTTTGCTTTGACTGAGGAGCAGCGGCATGGGATACGATCGGCATTGACATAGCAGTGTAAATTAAGTCCACGATTTAAATCAGTGTTTCACTAATGATGTGAAGAACAAAATAAACCATATACTGCCGCACCCCAGGTTACGATGGGGCTACGTTCCGATAAACCTATTGTAAGGTGAAAACATCATAAGGCGGAAATACATTTTAATACAGTACACCTAACCTAACCAACATCATAGCTGAGCCTAGCCTACATTAAACATTCTTAGAACACTTACCTTAGCCTACAGTTGGGCAAAATCATTGAAACAAAGCCGGTTTTATAATAAAGCGTTGAATATCTTATGTCATTAACTGAATTCATATAATGGGAATACCCATTATAAAGTCAAAATATCGTATCGGACCATCGTAACCCAGGGAGTGGCTGTAATGATTTTGGGGACTGGTTGCCAGTTCAAATCCTGGGGTCGGCAGAGTGACGTCACCTTCGGTTCCCTGAGCAAGGCCCTTTGCACCAGCTGCTCCAGGGACTGTCTGACCCTGCTTAGCCAATTGTATGTCGCTTTGGTTACAAGTGTCTGCTAGATAAATAAACGTTATTTTATCATTTTGGGGGGTTAGAAGTGCCTTTAGCCATTTCTGGTACTGACAGTGATATCATGAATGTTGATGTTGTCAAGAATGCACTAAAAAATGTGATGGGCCTGATCAAGGCAAGAGAGGCCAGACAAAAATGGGCATTAAGGCACTGCCTGTGCAACAAAGAGCTGTGTAAAGGGCATTTACGAGTGAGTAGGCATGCAGTCCCTGTGCCTGCTGTGCTGACTGAAGCATAACACTGTAAACAGCAGCTCCCTATAGGGGATATTTTTAAAAAAGAAGGTTAAAAGCAACAGAATTTCAGTGGAAATATCCAAAGCTACCTTATCTACAAAAGTCACAGGGAAGGTTATATGGAGACAACTTAGCGCAGCTTAGGCTAACATAAAAAATATTTACTGAAGAAGACTAAAGGGGGGGGGGGCAGAACAATACAGAATCATCCATCCGTCTTCTTAGCCACCTATGCAATACTTGCTGAGCGTGGAAGAAAAAGGCAGGGGCACCCAGGATGGGATGCCAGGTCGTCCTTGGGAACACACACTCTTGGGCACAATCTGGCGCTTTGGGCATTTTGGAGATGCAATTTGCGCTGCTACATGGTTTTGGATAGCTGGAGGAAACCGTAGTACCCAGTGGACATCAGCACAGGAAGAACTGCACACACGAAGGAGAGATCTGAAGCCCCAGCCCTGCAGTGGTGCAGCAACAGAGTTATAGTGCAAGGCTGCCTGCTCCAAAATCAATCAGAAATACATTAGTGCATTTTCATTTTTTAAGCCTGTCATGAAAAAAATATCCAACGGCACATATAAACCGTGTTATAGCTTTATTCTTTAATCCTATTAATGTCTGTATGCATGTGGGTGTCTTCTTCATTTAGATGAGAATTTATATACACTAAACCAGTGTTTCTCAACCTGGTCCTCAGGGATTCACAGACAGACCATGTTTTTGTTCCCTCCCAGCTCCCATATGGGATTCCCAGAGGACCGGGTTGAGAAACGTTGCAGTGAACACACTTCCTTTTCATGGCTACACAGCCCACAATACATGCAATTACCTTTGACTCAACTCATTGCTGGCTAGGTAGCTTCATTCTTTTTGGTCAAGTTTCAGAATTGAAATGTTTCAAGGTTAATCAATTTGACAAACTTGTCTTTTACCAGTTGATTCCCTCCCCAACTGACAGTATATCTGACAGGCCGGCCTTCGGCCTAGGAGGTGACTTCCTTTATTTAATTTCTCAATCTTCAACGGCCAGGAGAAGAGTACTGTTGGCATTCCTTACTTAATTAGCGGTCATTCTGTTAATCCATTTCATTGCAACTGGAACAAGTTTCCCGAGAGCTGCTGGTGAACAAAAGCAGATTTTGCAGACCCGTCGCTTTAAAAATGTACACTACCGTTGAAAGTTTGAGGTCACTTACAAATTTCCCATGGAATAGCCTTCATTTCTCACAACAAGAAAAGACTGATGAGTTTCAGAAGAAAGTTCTTTGTTTCTGGCCATTTTGAGTCTTCAATCGAACCCACAACTGCTGATGCTCCAGATACTCAACTAATCTGAAGAAAGCCAGTTTTATTGCTTTTTTAATCAGCACAACAGTTTGCCTGCATAGCGCTACAGTACAATAATTTCAAAAGGGAATTCTATCAAATTTTCCGATAACGCTTTAGTTGAGGGGCCACAAATAATGCAGTAATACATGCTTAGTAAATGCATTAATTAACCGTTAACTATGCGTTATTTCATCATTAATCAATCAGGACAATTCATGTATTCTTTGCAGGAACTTTATTAGTTAGTTCATTAGTTAATCATTAACTAATTCATGTTCATGATTAGTACTTCAGTAGTCAATGAGGTACTACTATGGTTTGTGGCCCCACAACTAAAGTGTTACCAATTTTCCTTATAAAATGGTAAACTTGGATTAGAAGACACAACGTGTCATCAGAGCCCAGGACTGATGGTTGCCCATTCATGTCACCATCTGATGGTCTGCACACTAATGTAGATATTACGTAAAAATCTGTCATTTCCAGCTACAATAGTCATTTACAACCATGTTTCTGATTAACCTGATATTATTTTAAATGGATATTATTTTAAAAGAAAACTGTTTTCTTTTGGAAACAAGGAAATTTGACCCCAAATTTTTGAACGGTATTGTAGGTAAAAATACATGGAAAATTGTGCAAATTTTACATCCGATCAAAAATACAGCACAAATACATATAAAACACATAAACCCACTATATATCTACCAGTATGTCTAGCCAACAGTTTAGAAAGATGTAGGAAAAAATATTTATTCTTGTTTTACAAACATGGAGTACGTACAGTTTTAGCATTTAAATTTCCATGTTAGAGAGATCAACTCTCGCAGTCACTGAGACCTTCTGATTCAAACGGTTTCCATAGCAACCTCTGCAAAAAAGGTTGCTACTTATGTGAATTTTTACTTGTAGAGTGTGCTGCAGGCACTATGATTATCCAACCAAGTGATAAATACTTAAAGACCAAAAACAAACAAGAATGAAATCAACCACTTTTATGCTTTAAATTTGACCTGCGGTCAAAGAAACTTGCTCCACTCAAGAAAATTAATATATAGCGAAGTAGGGGTGTTCAGCATGGAATTATGGTTGAAATCTATGATTGCATGTTATAGAAAACTAAATTTGTTTTGTTCTTTTATGCAAGTCCAGAAGCTTATTTTTCCTTTTCATAGAACTGAAGGCCTAAATCAATGCAACAAATAGATACAAGGAAATGCTCTGCTTCCAACGACATTTGAAATTTTTCATACCTTCTGACCCATGTAAATTAACACAGAAGGGCAGGGGGGAAAAATGAAAAATGCAAATTAGACAGCTTATGCCTTATCTATCCACTTTTCTGTTTCTTGCCTGATGACAGGAAGGGGTGAAAAAATATAGATAATCTGGAACTTGAACATTCCTAAAAGAGTAATAATCTCCCCACTCCCACTACCTTCTAATTCTATAAAAGTCTGAAAACGCCATCAAATACAGGGAGAAAGAAGCAATTCAGTGATCCTGTGTGTGTCCCGTTTGTCCTTGATATGTAAACTTCTGTCTTGTTTATACAGATTACTACTTAAGGGCTGCATTATTGTCCCAAATCTCTGGAATGAGCATGATTGACCGCACCACTTCATGTGCATACTTTCTTTTTTCTTTTTTGCATTCAGAAGGGTGTCAGAGAGATCAGGAAATTGTAAGTAACATCTGAACGTTCAGCTGTGACCCACAGATGACACAACACCATCCGGGTGCGAGGCAGAGACTCAAAACACTAGCAATTCAGTCACCATGGCAACTAAAAGCTGGATGGCATGTCACATGATGCGACCAAAGGAAGCTGGTTTCTGTTTGACCATAAGAATTTAAACTACCCCTTACGCTAAGCACTTCCACCCCTGAGAAAAGCATTTGGAGTGCAATCTTAAACCACAGATGACAGTAAACTACAAGTTATGGCACATTTCAGTCATGCTGCCCTCTCTTCACTTCAACTAATTAAATTAAGACTTATAAAAGCATTTAGATGATAAGTCATTGCACTAAGACCTAATCTAATTATGGTCATCACAGAACTCGCAAACATACGCAATTACAAATATCAATAGGTTTTCAGTACTTTCGAGTTGAGTTAAAAAGCTATTTACAGATTTAACCAGGGGTACCACTGTGACCCCGCACAGATCAAAGGTGACAATCCAGTTAGTGCAGTTTCATAAAGGAAAGCATTACAGAGCCTCCCCAGCTTTTGTTATTGCACTCTGCACAGGGACACTGATGCCATGCTATGCGTATTGGAGAATGGGAATTACAATACAAAGTCATAAAATACCACTGTAAAAACTAAAACTCCATGGGATCAGGGAAATTGCCCACTGCCATAACTGTATTTTCACAAAGTGTGACATTTCACACACATAAAGCAGCTGAAACAGCCAGACAAAAAAAAGAATTAAAGTATTAAATAAATCACAATTCCTGTACACTTTATGTAAAAAGGAGTTTTGAATTCCACTAGTCATTCATTTATTCTCACTGGAAACATTGGCATATTCTGTTTTTTGGCCCGTAGTAATGAGAATCAAACCACACGTAGCCTCTGCCCATTCTGTCACTATTCAACTCTGTTCCCCCTGAAGAAGACACCCCATCTCCAAAACAGAGACCCCTTTCACTCCCCGGTTTGATCTTGCGTGTATCTGTACACTCCCCTTACTGTTTCACAATCTCTATATCAATCTCTATATAAATGCAAGGTATACTGTATAACCTGAAGCAGGAGGAGAGCACAGTAAACAAATATCTAAGAAGGAAACATCACAAACAGCTGTGCTGGAGCTGACTTGAACAATGCACGGCTTAATAAACACTTTAAAGTCTGGCCTTAAAATGCCAATCTTCCAAAGGTTATTATCCAAGCATGTAAATTATAAATGTTGATGGGGGTAATCTATTTGCTGCTGAGAAATTAGGACTGCTGAAAGAATAACTATGGAGCTAATCTCATTCCACTGCTGTACACAGTTAATGGCAACATTAACCATTTTAATAGTAAAGATAGACGTGCAGAGTCTTATTTGAGTCTCTTATTATGATCTGTGCTTGATCATCACAGCTCACAGGTTACACCTACTTGAAGATCTTTGTTGACAGGGTGCGATGCAATTCTTTTTAAAGAGAATGACCTTGTGAACTCCCCCGTGAGAATTAATGCACCTCAATGACATGGCCCCTGCTTAACATCTTCAAACTTCAGCACAGTGGATTTTGGTGTAAAAGCTTTGTTTCTTGATTGTTAAATTTCTAACCATTGACAAGGCAGCAGTGCACCCCCCCCCCCCCCCCTCCACAGCAGGGAGCCTGAAGCAAGCTGTCAAAGGTTGTATGATACTCGGCAGCACAGGTAGCTCAGGTAGTTCAAATGTTCACATCCATGCTTAGGATTTCTGAAAGACATTGGCATTAATAATTCATTGCTGATATTCCCTTTCTTCCACAAATAAAAAATGTATTCTGATACAGCAGTTTTACTTTGGTTTTACTTTTGATTTTAGCCAGCAATATGGCACAACTTCTAATGAATGGCAATTTGATAGTATACTTGTGAAGCACAAAAGATCTTACATGCATTAAACAGAATGCGCTAGTTGAGTGCTACCAGTTACAGAATACTGCAGTACCACACTAATGACTAACTACTGCTGGTTTTTCTTTAATTTAGAGATTTGGAAAAAAAAAGTCTCATATAGATTGACCCCATTAACAACTGCCAACACGACACTAGTGGCAGAATGGTGAAGATAGAGTAGACCTCCTTCTCAACAGCACAACTTATTAACATGAATAAGTCAAGTGGAGCTTTACTGTCACCCCAGTGTTGGGCACAGCACACCGACAAGTTAGCTTCAATAACTGCTAATCTGCCAACTCCATCCATCCATCCATCCATTCTCTACCGCTTGTCCGAGTCGGGTCGTGAGGGCAGCAGTCTAAGCAGGGAAACCCAGACTTCCCTCTCTCTGGCCACTTTGTCCAGCTCTTCTGGGGGAATTCCGAGCCGTTCTCAGGCCAGCCAAGAGACAATGTCACTCCAGCGTGTCCTGGGTCTTCCCTGGAGCCTCCCTACAAAGTTTAAATAGATAACCCTAAGCAATAAACTGCTCAAATCTGCCAAATTGTATTATATGAATTTAGATTCGGTTTGGTTTTTGGCTCTGAAACTGTTAAAAAGCCAAACCTAAAGAGCTGAAATTGTAATATGTTGTATCTTAGACATAGCTTTCCGAAAACATATGACATGTCAAGATAAAATGATGATCAAGATTTATGAAAATAATTAAATTACGGTTGTCACTACTTAGTTACTGATATAATCTATATAATACGATGATTCATTTAATAATGTTTATACATAACATAATATAATATAATATAATATAAACATCGCAATTTGCAGAAATCCATCCCATTCTTAATACATAGGCTATAATATTGAGTTGCCCCACCCTTTGCAGCTATAACAGCTTCAGCTTTTCTGGGAAGGCTTTCCACAAGGTTTATGAGTGTGTTTATGGGAATTTTTGACCATTCTTCAAGGAGAGCATTTGTGAGATCAGGCACTGATATTTGACAAGAAGGCCTGGTTCGCAGTCTACGCTCTAATTCATCCCAAAGGGGGCCAAGCCCAACCCCTGAAAAACAGCCCCACATCATAATCGCACCAAACTTTACACTTGCAAACATTACACTTACAATGCAGTCAGGCAAGTAGAGTTCTGCTGACAACCGCCAAACCCAGACTCGTCCGTCGGATTGCCAGACAGAGAAGAGTGATTTGTCACTCCAGAGGACACGTCTTTACTGCTCTAGAGTCTGGTGGCGGTGTGCTTTACACCACTGCATCCAACACTTTGTATTGCACTTGGTGATGTATGTACTGTAAGGCTTGGATGCAGCTGCTTGGCCATGGAAAACCATTCCATTGAGCTCTCTACACACTGTTCTTGAGATAATCTGAAGGCCACATGAAGTTTGGAGGTCTGTAACTATTGAACTAAGTTGGCGATTTCTCTACACTGTGCGCCTCCACATGCACTGTCTCCGCTCCCTGATTTTACGTGGCCTACCTGGTCTGAGTTTGGCCAGCTGTTGTTCCCAATTGCTTCCACTTTGTTATAATACCACTAACAGTTGACCGTGGAATATTTAGTAGCGAGGAAATTTGGACTTATTGCACAGGTGGCATCCTATTACGGTACCACACTTGAATTCACTGAGCTCCTGAGAGCGACCCATTTTTTCACAAATGTTTGTAGAAGCAGTCTGCATGCCTAGGTGCTTGATTTAATACACTTGTGGCCATGGAAGCAATTAGAAACTCAATGATTTGGAGGGGTGTCTCAATATTTTTGGTATATTGTGTATCTATGGCTATCCTTGCATTATTGGGCGAGTCCATCAAACCTGAATGTTTTCTTTTAAGATGCATTTGCATTGCAGCCATGTTGTGGTGATATTTAAGTTCTTAAGTTTATAGTACTGACTGACGGCTGCATTCTCATTCACTTTTAAAGTGGAGTGCTTCCACACAAATTATGCTTTTGCTCTTTATCAGGACTCTCAACCTGCATGCACCTTCTTCCTTCTGCCATATTGCTGAGTAATCGAGAAGGAAAGTTTTAGTTGATGTTTTTAAATGATCGATTTTAACAAAGTAATGATAAATTAAATGAAATGACCAAATAAAACTTAACAAGCCACGCCTAGTTCTCATTAGTCTTAACTTCCTGCCCTCATGCTAATCTCTCCCAGCTGCCCCCGGTTTGCTACCTTCTTAGTCTTGTAATTCAGTGCCTCTCAGTCCAGTGTTTCCAAGGTCTTAACATTGTATAATGTAAATTTTCTGCTTTCCTCTTACTTCCCTGTTCCAATCCCTCGCGATGTTGTTTATTTTCTGTTGTCACCTTAGTTCAATAAAAGCCCATTTGTTTTGAATCTCGCCAGCTCCCGCATTTTGTGTAGGACCTATCCAGACAGAACAGGGCAGGAAACAGATGGGACCCAGGACCAAACTTAGGGGCGACAAGACACATGGCAGACTAAACAGCACCAGACAGGACAAGACAGAACACCGAGGAACAACGAGGCAGCTGGGGACTTCCGGGACTGAAGGGGCGGACCAGGTTGGAGGAGCATAGGATCTTCAGGGCTGGGTGTGGCAGCAGCATCTCCTGGGCTGGGTACGGCAGCAGTATCTCCCAGGCTGAGTATGGCGGCAGCATCTCCCGGGCTGGGTACGGCGGCAGTATCTCCTGGGCTGGGTACGGCAGAAGTATCTCCCAGGCTGAGTATGGCAGCAGCATCTCCTGGGCTGGGTACGGCAGCAGTATCTCCTAGGCTGAGTATGGCGGCAGCATCTCCCAGGCTGGGTACGGCGGCAGCATCTCCCGGGCTGAGTATGGCAGCAGTATCTCCCGGGCTGAGGACCTCTGCAGTCAGCTGCAGATCTGCGTCCGGGGTGAGTCTGGCCAAGGGCTTTCCTGCCCACCTGAAGAGAGCGCTGGCCGCAGGTACTAGCCACACCGCAGGGTTGCACCTCCAGATCACATGCTGATCCGGGAGAGCAAAATAGTCCTCGGCCTGCAGGCGGGCTGACCTCATTGAGTCCTCGGGTACTGGAGTTGGATCCAGGCCAGAATTGGGCTCCTTGTCACAGGCAGGTGCCGCCTGCTTCCCCTGCCTCTACATCTTACTGTGGGAATAGGCGGCCTACCACAGGGAGCTAGCTAATGAATCAGCTATGAGCTTGACCCTGCAGGAGCCCAGAGTGACTGGGGGAAGTGGCACGTGTAGGTCCTCCTTGCTGCCTCAGGAGGACCAATACGGTGTCCACACCGGTGGCGCGATCAGCACACCTCAGGTTCCCTCAGATCACTGTTGCTCAGGGGATCGATGAGAGGGTTCTCTATAAACCACCGGGGCGCACTAACAGGTGGACAGGGTGGAGGCTGATAACTGGGGAGAGCGGGCACACAGAAATAAAGATAGCAATGAAAAATCAACCTTCTGCCACTTTGCCACTGTCCATCCTTGCTGCAAGCTGTGGGCAACCTTCTGCCACTTTGCCACTGTCCATCCTTGCTGCAAGCTGTGGGCAACCTTCTGTCACTTTGCCACTGTCCATCCTTGCTGCAAGCTATGGGCCTTGGCAAATTCAATGGGCTTTTTTGTTGTGTTCTCGTTAATGCTGGATTCTGAGCAATAATTTGAGAAACTGTTCTTGTAGACACAGCAGTTTCTGGTGACCAGTTCTGATGTAGCTCTGCTGCTGTTGAAAAAGGATTAGATCTTATGGGGTTTACACTGCAATAAACAAAACAGTTTAGCGATTTCTTAAAATTGTTCCTTATCCAATATTTAAAAAGAATACCAAAAACCATGAATTACCGCCTATTGCAAAACATAAAATAGCACAGTGTGTTTTGGAACACATAACTACCACCTTCTAAAACATCTTGGAAGCATATTTTAAATGGGTTACTTAAAACTATACAATCTTCTTACTCGATAAAGAGACACACTCCTTACCTTCGGCCAAACACATAAAGACTAAAGCTACCCCTGAGAGGAACAACACAATGAGCACTTAAGTCAAAAATAAGTAAACGCCATCTGGTGTCTAGGAGTGGAACCGCATGGACATATTAATCGGTATTCTACACCCTACATTACCATTATAGATTTTATTTGCAGCACAAGATTTGTTTTTAATGCATGCATTATTGCATGTATTCATTTTACAATGCGCGTCTGTTTTCTTTTATTGACTAGAAATTGAAAAGCAAAAAGTAGTGGTGAATGCATATGTTAACTGTCAATTTGTTGTGGTTTTGGTAGTCAGTGTTGTTTACTTTGTTTTGCATATGTGCTTTTTTGACTAGTGTACCCCTTTCCTGTGAAGGACACAATCAGTAATACCACACCTGTCCTGTTAATTGCCCATAAATACACAGTGAGGTCTCAGTAGTTAAGGTTGTTTTCCAGATTATGCTTCATGCATTGCATGTGAACTCCATATGATACTTTACCACTTTACTATAGGAGTCACAATCCCTATTAAGTAGTGACTAGTGACTGTTATCTCCTGAAGAACTATGAGTAATACCACACCTATCTTGTTAATTGCCCATGAACGCACAGTGAGGTCTCAGTAGTTAGGGATGCTTTCCCAAATGATGGCACATCAACCATTGAGTCAATTATGTATGTAGTCAATGCTATCAGTTTCTGATCTCATGGAATGCTTAATTTACTTTACTAATTCTCTAAAGAGTTTTGAACACCATTCATTCATTCATTTAGTTAGCAAAAAACATGTTTCAAAAATGAGAGCTGCAAAGTAACGGAAACAGTCCATTGTGTTTGGACCCTTTCAATTCATCAAAAGTGGTTGTGTTTGTATTGTGGGCAGAAATCTAAGTAAGTGGGAGAACATTCAGCCTGGTGGTGCCTGCTTTTACACCTAGTTAATCCATCTATTCAGAACATATGTTTGTTAAACAGTCTGGGTTCATCTTTACTAATTTAATTTAATTATTATTGTTCATTACCATTTGCTATAAGCTCGTTATTCCATTAATAATGTGATCTGCTCCTGATTTCTACTGTACTAATCACTATAGCTATTAATCTATAAGTAAACTTTTGCAAACTACTACAGGGACAATTAGTGGTGGTGAGTGGCTCAGCGGGCTAAGTCTCTGTGCCAGTGATTGGAGTGCTGGTTTGAGGCCTGGCCTCAGCAGAATAGTCACATATCTGTGGCTTCTTGAGCAAGGCCCATAAACCCCAGCTCCAGGGGCGCTGCACGTCGACTGCCCCTGTGCCAGGCCCATAACCCCCAGCTCCAGGGGCGCTGCACGTCGGCTGCCCCTGTGCAGGGCCCATAACCCCCAGCTATGGGGGCGCTGCACGTCGGCGGCCGCTGTCCAGGGCCCATAACCCCCACCTCCGGGGGCGCGGCACGTCGGCTGCCCCTGCGCCGGGCCCATAA
>JAODKM010000118.1:4398853-4416050 GCA_026780845.1 Petrocephalus sullivani | reverse complement strand
AGTTCTGAAGGCGAAAGGGGGTCAAACACCGTATTAGTATGGTGTTCCTAATAATCCTTTAGGTGAGTGTATATATGAATGCTATCAATTCATCAGATGATCAGACAGTTTAAAAATACCTATTAAAGAATGCAATATAATCTTTTGGACTCAATGATGATTAAATTGATTAAATTATGATGATGATTAAATTAAAGGCTCCATATAAAGGTTATTATTGCCTGCCCTGCAGTGTCACAATGTCACATGGGTTAAAAGCAGAGGTCATATTTTGCTGTTGCGCACTGTGTGCTGTGGTACATTCTTGTATTCATGCAAATAACAATAATGATGATAGTAATACTGCTACATTTTTACATCCCAGGTATTGTTACAGATTACCATGAAGTGGAAGGAATTTACACTTAGATCAAAGAGGGAAACAAACAGTGCCAAAGGCAAATAAGGGACTGTTTATGGTCCCCTGAGCCTGATTTTTGAAGGACAAACTTATAAAAGAGTAAAGGGTGCTGTATACTGGGGCACCTCGGCCTTTAAAAAGGATGGAAGTCCTTTGTGTGCCACTTAGCTGTAAAAGCAGCACAAACGTGTGAGGAAAAGGGGGTGGAACAAAAAAAATAGTGCGAGACCTTGGTCTGCTCCACATTTTATGTATCAATCAGGATGCAGGAAGAAAAAGCGACATGCCTTGGTAAGTGAAAAGAAACAGACTGTTATAATTATCAGTACATCAAGAGTTTATGTAATTCACTTCAAATAATATAAGTCTACATTCACACATTTTTGCCTCCTTTCTGTTATGTGTTTTTGATTTCTGATTCACTTTGAACTGTGATGTTTTGATATGCATAGATTTAATTAAAGAGGAAAATTTCATCCTTCTTAATTGGGCTAAGAAAATAAAACCAGCGTGTCTTTAGTATTGCAATAATACAAAGACCAAAACAATGCGAGAATAAATTCCTTTAATGGGGACCTACTATGCTTTTCTGTTTTTTACCTTTCCTTTATTGTGTACATAGCTTTATGTGCATGTGAACAGTCTGCAAAGTTAAGACCCAGAGCACACACTAAGGGGAGCAACTCCCACCACAGAAACCACTCTTCTCTAATCTGCCTGAAATGCCTTGCTGGAATTCCAGCCCATACTTCTGTGACATAGTGAGGGCTCCTTGTAACACAGTCCTTATTGGCCACTTACCTGCAAGGATCTGTCTGCAGACTGCAAGACAGAGGCGGAATGTGTAGGGCAAGTTGATCAGTGGGAGCACACTGGGCTCATCACGGTGGGGCTTAAAGCCTTAAGAGAGCATTTCAGATACCGGGGGGATAACGATGTATAGCACGAGAAAAATAATGAGCTTTTGGAATATTGAAGCATGTGAATCTATTCTAGTAGACCTCAAAAATAAAATTATCAACAGCAAAAATGAGCATAATAGGCCCCGTTTGATGTTATTCCATCACCATTGCAATACTTTTTCTTATTTCCCAGTCATTCTAAATCTTAAAACAAGTATGCTCCAATTCCCCATTCGGAGGTTTATGTCCCATGGCACCTGTTAATATGTGAGCCACATTACCAATCTATTGAGATGCACCAAATGCACAGAAGCCAGATTAGCTGTCTCAGTACAGTCATGTGACAGAGAAAGTACACCATTTACAATTCATGGTTTTACGTATTAGGACATCATAAAAAAATAATCGGGTCCTTAGTAGGTCTTAAAATTAGGTAAGTACAACCTCAGATGATCAAAAACACATGGCATATTACACCATGTCATTATTTATTTAACAAAAACTAAGTGAAAATGCAGAAGCTGTGTGTGAAAACATGAAGTGCACCTGTGCTGCTTCCATAGGAATAAAGAGGGTAAGTAGCAACCTGGTGCTGCTAATCAAATGAACTTGGTTGATTGATCGTGAGCAAGTGTGACCGCTATAAAAGCAGAAGTTTTGGAAGTTTGCTGGTCTGGAGCATTCTGGTGTGTGTTAACACAATGCCAAGGGGGACAGACCTCAGCAGTAATCTTGGAAAAGCAATTGTTGCTGCCCCTCAATCTGGGAAAGGTTCTAAGGCCATTTCCAAACAATTTGAAGTGCATCATTGTACAGTGAGATTATTCAGAAGTGGAAAACGTTCAGGAAAGTTGACAATCTTCCTAGGAGAGGACATCCCTGCAAATTCACCCTAAGCTCAGCTGGTGCAATGCTTGGAGAAATTACAAAAACCCCAAGAGCTACATCACAGACTCTATAGGGTTCAGCTAACATTGTAAATATTAAAGTTCATGATAGTTCGATTAGGAAAAAGACTGAACAAGTATGGCTTGTTTGGATGGGTTGCCAAAGCCTCTTCTCAATATGAAGAACATGGCGGCATGGCTTAGGTTTGCAAATTTGAACAAACCATAAGACTTCTGGAACAATGCCCTTTGGACAGACGAGACCAAAGTGGTGATGTTTGGCCAAAATGCACAGCGGCACTGCAAATAACTAAATGTACAGTATATCAGCACAAACATACCAACTGTCAAGCACGGCGGTGGAGGGCTGGTGATTTAGGTTTGTTTTTCAGCCACAGGACCTGGGCACCTTGCAGTCACTGAGTCAACCATGAACTCCTCTGTGTATCAAAGTATTGTAGAGTCTAATGTGAGGCCATCTGTCCAACAGCTAAAGGTTGGCAGAGAGCATGCAATAGGACAATGTTTACCAAGCATACCAGAAAATCTACAACCCAACGGCATGGTAGCATTTTGGCTTTTCAGTAATCTCATACAAAAACGGCGAGAAAATTAAAGACAAGGAAAAAATAAACGTCGTGGAAACCTTGTAAAAGACCAATAACCTAGAAACGTCTATGACCAGACGTCGGTAACCAGATAATCCATGTCACCCCA
This sequence comes from Petrocephalus sullivani, assembly GCA_026780845.1. Classification (NCBI taxonomy): domain Eukaryota; kingdom Metazoa; phylum Chordata; class Actinopteri; order Osteoglossiformes; family Mormyridae; genus Petrocephalus; species Petrocephalus sullivani. The sequence goes on along the minus strand of JAODKM010000118.1, from coordinate 4,413,144 downwards.
GACATTTTGAGCTACTTCAGGTTTTACAAACTACTTTAAACCTGAAAGGCTCCTTTGCTTGGCTAAATTTCTTCTTGTGCTTTGACTCGTTTGTTTCCTTAAGACTCATCCAGCTATTTCACAGTAACATTTGTGATACGTGCATGAATATCGGAGACTTCCCAATCAGCACACAGCAAGAATGCAGCACTTAGGTGAGACCCAGGTCCTTTTAATTGAAATGGAAGTTTACAAATCTGGTCCTAGCTAAAAGTGTCTGAGATGACATGAATTATCTGGTCCCCTATCTATATAAAAATAGACGTCTATATAAAAACATTTATTTCCCTGGAAGGAGAATGCTAAGATGTACTCATTGCTTTCTCCTCTAGCTAAGGCATACCTCACCACACCAGCCACCTCTGTCCCTAGTGAAAGGGTTTTTTTTCGACTGCAGGGGACAATGTGATAGATTCAGATAGAGATTCAGAGATTAGAGAGCTTCAGCCTGAGAATGCTGACATGGTAATTTTCCTTAAAAAAATCATGCAAATTTGAAGCTGCACATGCAAGCATTATTTTATTTATTTAAAGATTTTTTATTGAGTTATTTTGATGTGGGATTTGTTTTTAAAAATTTTATTTTCAGTTGCACTTTTAAAAAGAGGACGTTTTGCGAGTTCGAGTTCAAGTTCGGAGAGATAAGGAATATATTTGAGTCAAAATGTAAGAATTGTAGTATGAACTCAGAATCGTGAATCGCATCGAATCGTGAGTTGAGTGTATCGTTTAAGGTATTGCTCTTAAAGCTGGTTCTACAAGCTATTGAATCATGGGTGTACTTAGTTTTTCCACACATGGCTTCTTGATTTTGGCTTCATTTTTGTTAAATAAATAATGACACTGTGAAATCTGTTGCATGTTGTTTTACACCTGAGGCTACATTTTAAATATTTTTAAAACCTGGCAAGGACCAGATGATTGTCAAACAAGTGGTTGCTCAGGAAGTCCCGAATGAGACACTTTACCTGCATTGTGAAGGAACGTTAGTTACAGCACTATGGCCATCTGGCGTGATTCCCTGAGCGTGATCCAGCTCACAGGATCCTCATTGCTGAGGACCCGAGCGGGTGGGACTGAAGGGACGCCCAAGGAGCACCTGGCTGTGGCAGATAGACTGCCATTTCTGGAGGGTGGGACTGGACTGTGTGTCCCTGGGGGGGGTTGCTGTAAAACCGCAGAACTGAACCGTACTTTCTTTTTCACGTGTCTCTATAAGCATTTCGCATGTGGTCTTCCATGCTTTTCTTTAATGCATAATTATTATTATGCTTTCTTGTAAAAATGTGGTTTACAAATCTGTCAGACAGCAGCAACAGCCCTGGATTCATCCATCCCCCCCGCCCCCCTAACTGTGAGGACATCATCAAGGATAACATGGGCTACAGTCGGTCCCATGGTGATCTCCCAAGGCATTGTTGTTGTGTTTATAAGACTTCTACTAGATTCTGACTGCAGAGGCGACACTGTGATTTGACCCTTGTTAAGGAGGCCTACTCTTCTGGAGGTGAGCTCAGAATAATGTAGTGGATCACTGCGGAAGATCCAGGTTTTATTTTATTTATGCATACCACAAGCACTGCTAGTCTAACAGTCCCCGTCTGTTTTGGGTGGGGAAAGCTGGCTGTTCCCATAATTCCATCATAATCGCGTCTGTCTGACTCATTAATGGTATGGCGTGCTTACCGAGGAATCCTGCACAATTTGCTGGAGATTCATTTACAATGACATGTGGAACAGAGAATGTTCATGTTCTTTAGTACCTCTTTCAAAACCACTATGGTCCTTCAGAGACTGATTACAGAACACTGTTCCTTTTTTAAGCAGTTCCTCACTTATATTCTTGACTGAGCTATAATTTTGCTCCTCTTAATTAAATGGCAGCTGCTACTTACCTTTGGGAGTCTGAAAGCTACAACTGCTCCATAAGATCACAGGCAGAAGTGTCTCCCCTGCACAACTGGATTAATCGATATAGCCAGTGTTCTTTGGTGGAATACTGTTAGCTGAATGTAGCAGGAAAACCGTGCGGCACATTTGATAAAAAATGCATTTTATTCCTCATCTTCTCCCCTGCTGAATAATATTCCTTGAAAAATAAAAACTGCAAATCCATTACATGCTACTTATGCTCTAAAGACACCACTTCACAAGTATGTCTGGGAAATTATCTTGCTCTTTTCACAAACTTGTCATATGCTGCATCATGCTTACATACATTTTAAATCACCCATAGTAAAGTATTATTATTATTATTATTTATTATCACACAATATGATTTTTTATACTTCCTCCTTAGACCTAATATTCTTCATTTACAATGCCACGGATATAACCCTCTGTTACAACCCCATTTCCAAAATAGTTACAGAGTAAAATTTAAATAAAAACAGAATGTAATGCTTTGCAAATCATGTAAACCCATATTTAATTGAACATATAACAAAGACAACATATCAAATATTGAAATTAGAATTTAAATTGTTTGATGACAAATGTATGCTCGATTTCAATTTGATGCCAGCAACTTGGGACAGAGGCAACAAAAGACTGGAAAATTGTGCAATCCTAAAACAAAACACCTGCTTCAATATCTAGCAATTAATTTTGCTAATTAGCAACAGATCTGCAAGACTTGGTACGAAACATTTATGTGCAGTGAAGATGAGGACTACATGGGCAACAATTTAAGAATAATGTTCCACAATGTAATATTGCAAAGAATTTGGGAATTTAATCATTTAGCGGTACATAATATCATTAAAAGATTTGAAATTCTTTTCGGAATTCATAGATGCTATGTTGCTACGGGCTAAAAAAGGAGTGGCACCGTCCAACTTGTTCTCGGCGGTCAGTTCAAAAGCCAGCATCCATGATGGTATGGAGGTACATTAATGCCCATGGCTTGGGTAGCTTGCACATCTGGGAAGGCACCATTAATGCTGAATGATATATACAGGTTTTGGAGCAATATAAGCTGCCATCCAGACAAGGTTTTTTTCAGGGAAGGCCTTGTATATTTCTGCAAGACAATGCCAAACCATTCTGCACGTATTACAACAGCATGGCTCTGTAGTAAAAGAGTCCGGATGCTAGACTAGCCTGCCTGCAGTCCAGACCTGTCACCCACTGAAAGCATTTGGCGCATTATGAAATGGGGCAGTTGAAATTCTGTCAGGCAAGAATGAAAACATTTCACTTTCAAAACTCCAGCAACTGGTCTCCTCAATTCACAAACTTTTCAAGTGTTGTTAAAAGAAGAGGTGACGCAACACAGTGGTAAACATGCCCTGTGTTATGATACATTACTCCTGTGATCATTATCAAAATTACCTGCCATTTGTGCCACATTAGCCCGTTTCTTGCCATTTTTTTGCAACGTGTTGCTGGCATCAAAATTCAAATTGAGCATATATTTTTCGTAAAACAAAATTTCTCAGTTTCAACATTTGATATGTTGTCTCTGTTTTATTTTTAATTAAGTATGGATTTATGACAAATCACTGCCCTCTGTTTTTATTTACATTTTAGATAGCGTCCCGACAGTTTGGGAAACGGGATTGTATTGTATATGCATTTAGAAAATATAGATTGAGTGATGCTATACAAACCACACATTAATTAGGAACACCTAACTGTATTTTATTTTTGAATCACAACAAAAATAAGCAGAAAATTATAGTTTTGAATGCAGAGACACTCCTACCTACAAATGACAATTGAAACTGAGAGATACCGTACTTACATTTTAAATGTTCTTTGGTCACCCATCCACCCATCTTCCATAACGGTTTATCTAGTAAAGGGCTGCAACATTAGCCTGGAGCCAATCCCAGAAAACACTCTAGGTGGTATGCCAGTTCATTTCAGAGCATAGAAACACACGCAGCCAATCACACGGAATGGCCAATTTCGGGAGGCCAATTGCCCCTAACTGCATGCTTTTGGTCTGTGGATGGAAATGGCCAGTGTGAGGTGAAATAAATCCAGCCAAACACAAACAATGTGGGAGATGCTCAAGATGAAGAGAAAGAGGGAAAGAGGAGCATCGGTTTGCATGTCTTGCTGAACCTCCACGAAATGCATGATGGACTTAGTTGCATTACAAACATGGCTCAATGCATGAATTAATGCAGTCTAGTTAATAACTCCATGTAACTACCTAAAAGCCACCCTAAAACTACACTCTCAAATAGACGAATATCTCTTACTCTATAGCAAGTTCAATGTTAAAAGTTGATCATACTGAACCTGAAAGACCTGAAGAATTTTTTGCAATTTTAAGCTTGAGTATAAGCGTGACTCATGGTCCCTTACACCACAGCAGGGCAGTCCAAATCACGGTGCTCCAGGGTCAAGCACTGCTGACTTTCTAGCCTTCCTTTACCTGTGAGCCAGGTGTGAAACCTCAGTGCCCAATCAGAATCAGCGATTATTAAACTAAGTACCTGGGAGAACTGGAAACAAGGCCTCGATTTGGAATCGAGGTTTACTTTTGAAGAGCCCTGCACTGAACAGCCTGTGTTTACAGCGTCTATATTATTGCTTGCCAGTAATGGAAGAAACAAGTCCTATTAGGATTTATGGGAGGGGGGGGGGGTATTCGCTTCGATTCAGATTTTATTAAAGTTCACCAAATGATAGTCCGCTGTTGGGGGACAAAAACCAGTTACACACCATCTGTTAGTCTGTTTTGCTACATTTCATAATGGTGCAGACTCTTTATGAAAGCATTTTGCAGGCAAATCATCTGTTTTTCAGATTGCTTATATGCAGAACGCAAGGAAGCAAGAGTGTAGCATGACAGCTCCTTGCTGTCATTAACATATGGAGGCAACCAATAAAACAGGTTAGTGATATGTAACTTCTGGGATTGCATTTTACTTAAAATTGATCAGAGACTCCACAAGTATTAAACATCGAACAAATGTGCGTCTGGTGCCTCCAAAGCATCCGGACAAATGAGCCAGAAGTCCATGTGTTCATGAGAATTAAAAAAAACAATCTTGAAAACTATAGTACTGATATGATTGTGGGAAGACAAACCGTACATCGAATTGTACATCCCGCGTGACCATAACACAGAAGGTTACAGGGTAGAGCGTAAACACTTCACTCTTTTAGATATATCTCCCTGTAGTTAGAGAAATGCACATCCGAATACCCCAGACCTGGCGCGTTATTAACGCTATGCTGTTTTATCAGCAGCGACTCAGTGACCGCTACACTGTGTCCTTCATTTCCCCCCAACAGACAAAAGCCAAAATCTTTGTCCCAAATTTGATCCCATTTCTACGATAACATATGTCCAGAACCTTCCAGTGATGTAATCAGAACAGGCATGTCCTGGCGCTGGGGACACCGTTGACAGTGCTATTTCCGAGTTTTCAAACTATGGCTTCATTTTTTGACAGGGGCACATCTGACTTTGAGTGTCCTCCAAACATATGGACAGGAATCGGGGTCCCATGATGCCTCTGTAATGCTTCTGTTGTGTGATACTTCATACTTCTTTAGTGTTTTTTTTTTAAATAAGCTACAATAACTGCATCTTGGGTTTGAAATTGGGGTGGTATTGCAGAGGTTAGCACTGTTGCCTCACATCTCAGGAACCTGGCTTGAGTCTCCATCTATATGTGTGGAGTTTGCATGTTCTCCCCGTGTCGTCGTGGGATTTCTTCTGGGTACTCTGGGATTCCCCCCAGAGTTCAAAAATATGCTGAGGTTAATTGGAGTTATCAAACTGCCCGCAGGTGTGTATATGTGAGTGACTGGTGTGAGAGTGTGCCCTGTGATGAGTTGGCACCCCCGTCCTGGGCTGTTCCCTGCTTTGTGCCCATGGCCTCCGGGACAGGCTCCGGACCCTGAATAGGACCAGCAGTTATGTAAAATGGATGGATTGGTTTGAAATGCCTTTTTGTCGTATCGTAATTCGGCCATTTTATCTGTTCTCAGAAAAGTCTCGACAGAGTTGAGGTCAGAGACCTCAGGTCATGTGACTGCCAAATCATTACAAAGACTGACTAGATCTTCATACTCCCCATGTTGGTCGAGTGAAGACAGAAATGGGCAATTAGCTTGATCCATTTAATAAAATGTGTGACTTTGTGACAAAAAATTTAATAGTTCCCATTATAACCGTTAAGCTTTTTACTGCCTGAGAAACACTGATAACAGTTACTACTTAAAATGCTTAAATTAAAAGTGTTCCTGCACCCATTATAGTTATAATATTATTGAGCTCTATGAGAGCCAAAATATTTGGCTCGTTTTTTTAATTTAATGTTTTTAATAATTTGCTAAAAGTGAACTGACTGTAATCAAGCAAAATGTGTACAGTATACTGTATGTGTGTGTATTGTGTATAACGTAACATCTACACCAACCCAGTGCCTTTAAAGAAAATGCAAGTCACAGACATCAGAAGGGGGGGGGTGCCCACACCCATGTCTGTGTAACTTTTAGAGCATCAAAAGTGCGGTAATAAATAATCATAGACGAATTACTTACAAGTAATGTAATGCAAACTGATAAAACTTTGTTAATATAAGCCAGAGTTATAATGTAGCTGTGTTTTTCCATAACAAAAATGCGATTTTTATTTTTTTAGGCCGGGTTGCAATAATCAAGAAAATAAATGAGGGGGGAAGGTTATACCGGAGCTTCTCGGAAGTCCCCCTCCTGCCACGGCCCCTACTGGTTCAGATGCAGTCTGCAATTCATGTGCTGAGCAGAGTACTGCACTGGGGCAGCACTACGAACCAGCAGATCTACCTGAGGTGCACTGTTCTCCCTTAAAATTCCATTGCTGCGGAACATTTGGTTAAAGTTGGCACTAGTGTACAGCATATTGCGAGTAAGAAGGAGGACCTTTCTAACTCTTACCTTTCTGCACGATGCCTTCATTCAACCTGGCTGCAGCTATTTGTCCTGTATGTCCTGGAACCTTCCTCCTTACAAACCCCTGCATATTACAACCAGTTTGATTGAAACTAATCCATAGCAGAGATGTAAATTTCAGGACCAGAGAGTAAAAAACCAGACCAAGATTTTGCTTCAACCAATTACTTGAGCACTCTGTGACTGGGATTCTTTATATTGAATTGGTCAGAAACATCTTGGTCTGGATTTTTACTTTCTTCTTACATGTACTTCTTACTTTTTTGCTTACCTGATATTTACACCTCTGATCCATATCCATCCATATCGTTATCATCTGCAAGATTTAGTAATCTGCGGGTAGCTCCATCTTCCCACAAAAACATTGTTTGCAGTTTCTACTACACTCAGTTGGTTGTTTGTCATAACCTATAGGGGTTGGGGGGGGACCCACATCTGTGGCTGTGATCAGAAACAGTCACATTTCCCATAAATGAGTATGTGCAGAGTGAGATGTCTGATTCGCTGCTTCACGTTTTATTACTCCCAGTGGCTGAACGCTATAGTGCCTGCAAAGATTATACTTTTGACATTAATCCACCTTTGGCCCACTGCACAATCTAACCGGAGAAGTGGTCTACTCTTCACACGGTAGAAAATCACTCCTATCATGGAGTAATCTCAGTATTTTAGGCTAGACAAGGAATTATATTCAGTTCCCACAAATCACACTACCTCAATTCACTCTTCTGAGACGTCTCTTATAATTATAAACTGTATATACATTTGATACCAGCACACACTCCCTCCTCAGACCACACTCAGTGGGTACTCACTCTGGCAGACCATAAGCACCCCACAAGCCTTGTCGTTTTAGAGATGCTCTGACCCAGTCCACTGCCCATTACAATCTGGCTATATCACAGTTACTCAGGTCTGACCATCTCATCTACATTCATGGTAACTATGAGTATCAAATGTTAGCTTACCATCTAATATATCCCATACCTTAACATGCATATTTTACAAAATAGTCAACATTATTCATCGTACAATACATGTGGGTGGTCATAATATTTTAGCTCATTGGTCTGTGTACTGTACATAATACATACATACATACATACATATATAACACATGACTATAAATATAGATTTATTTATATAATACGCACAAACCTTTTTGAGAGATATATTGTAAAAACAATACAGCTGCTGCAACCAATTTAACAACTGAATACAGAACTATAATACTCCAGCTTTAAGAATGTACTGAATAGACTGATACCGCGCATTTCACTTCACTGACTCATATTTTCTTTTCCATCCATTTCTTCCATTTATTTCATATTTACTCCACAAATACATGCCTCTGCAACCCCTGGTTATATCTTTCCTTTGAGGTTTTGTGAGTGCCTCCGTTTTGTTCTGTGCCGTCTAATTCCGTTACACGTCTGAGAGGGTGCACTGGCAGCCTCGGAGAAGTAAGTAAGAAGTGTAGGATGGAGCCAGCGGAGGGAGCGCTGTTACTTTTTTACAGTGGTGAAAGTTTTGCATAGAATGTTCAAGGATAAACAGCCAAGTAGAAAAATAAATTTCCATGCAAACATCTAAATCCACCAAAATATACAAGGTAAGTTCTGTGCTGAAATGCCAGACTTCAGCTTCGACTATATCCACCAAACAGAAGGCTCCTGCGTCACACTGCCTTATATATACACACAATAACCCCTCTCTTAGGACCTCCCGAAATAACAGTAATTAATTAACAAGAAAAACTTCCAACAAAAATAAACACATCAATGAGAAACAGAAGTACTTTAGTAATACATATTTGTTGTCTGCACACCACAGCACAGTGCACAACAATATAACAGGTCCTCTGCATTTAACCCATATGTGACACAGCAGTGGGCAGCTAATTCAGCACCCAGGGAGCAGTCCCTGGGGGTGGTACCGTGCTTGGGGGTGGTACTGTGCTCAGGGTACTTCAGCGATAGCTTGCTGAGAATCAAACCAGCAACCTTTCAATCACAAGCTCATTTCCCTAACTGTTAGGCCCCTACTACCCCAGGGGGCATAAAATCCTGTTTTAACAAAATAGCCATGAATCAAAGTACAATACGGTTAGTAATTATCCCCCACCTAACTATGTTCTGTTTCTCCCCCATCACAAGCCATCTTGTGGAGTCCTCTATCAAATATGAGTCACTTTGTACAGGTATGGTTTGGCCATAAACTTTTGTACTGTATTGATTATGATTATTTTTGGCGAAGTGGTGGGAAATATGTATGCCTTTACCAACATGAACAATAGACAGATGTTAAAATGAGCCTTGATGAGTCTCTCATCAAGGCTCAGACTCAGACCTTGACAACGTTACTGTTGGGATGGTGCGAGTAAGAATTCCTATGTACTGATGCAAAAAAGGCAAATAAAAAACATTTAATCTTTAATCATACAAAAAAAAGTTAGTATTCATTTGCCAACAGACGTCACGGAAGATTAAATAGTGTGAACAAGGACAAAAACAATGATAGAATCCTGTTTCTTTTCCTTAATGGAAAAGGCAGTCCCATAATGAAGGATTTTAATGCTCAGACACAGCTCACACAGCACGGCGCGAGTCAAAGCCTGGGTTCGGCCTCCGGGGGAGCGCAGACGTTAGCCGATGATCCTGTAATTTACAGCACCCATCCCTCTTCCCCGTCCTCTCTGCTTCTCATCCCCTCAAGTCTACATTAAGTTAATTTAACTGCAATAAAGTATTTCATATTTGGTGACATTTATGGTCACAGCAATTGTCCCTGCTTAAACTATTTAAATCTTGCAGCTTACAGGCTTCCTGAAATTGAGTCTCGCACCTAAGCTGATCACGCAAGCTTTTGTGGCCTTGTACAATTTATCTACGTGTACACAAGCCCATATTAGAAACCAAAAAAGCCCTGCGATGAAATGCCTTCGATGTTTCTGTTGGTGTCTTGCCAGATCAAATTTAATTATGATGGAGAAGCTGTTTTAAGCTAGTCTTTCTGTATGGTATTCGCACTGAAAATGGGAAGAGAGAGTAATGAAAAAAATCAGTCTTGGAATATGCCACAGAAAGATTCTTTCTGGTTCAGCCTATTAAGTTCTTCTCATGGGAGATTTTAGCCTCAGACCCACACTGACACGGGGGAACAGATTTTCTTAATGAGAAATCATCCCAAGGTAGCTATTCTAAGTATGGTGTTTGGCTTTGGTCGTTCTAGCATTCAGACTTAGAAGCCGCTGTATGTCACCCATTAAAGTGCCACTTCTCCTCATCCTGACTGAGTGGTTTCTGTGATTCAGTTTGCTTACAGTCCAGATATCGGAACGCGAGGAGACACTGGAAAGGGAGGGCTTATACTATGGCCGTCAATTTCCACTAAAGTTCTGATTAATTATTTAAAAGTATGTCATTATATATTAATTTACTTGAAGTGTTGCCATTATTATGTTATTTCTGTTCTCAAGCTTATGAATTATGCACTGTAGTTCGGTGAAATATACCTGTAATAAAGAATGCTGAATTTCATTCAATTATTTTTAATGCTGGGAAAGAGCTAAGAGGCTTGAAGGAATCATCCTTAATTTCCGGTAGGTTCACAGGTGGCTTGATTTGAGGCTCCTTGCAGCCCATGGGCGTATGGGTAAATAAATCCATACTGTAGCATAACACATTGCTGCCTTACCTTACAATTAGTGATAACCCACCCTATGTGTCAACAGTCAACCATCTCCTGGGGTAGCCCTGTTCCCACATTCCCAAGCCACACTATTCAGGTGAATCATAGGCTCAGCTGCTCTTAGATCATAGCTATAAGCAGCTGGTTTGCAGAAATGAATCAGCACTGTGGCATTAAACTTATAAGAAACGCCAGCTTCCTCCCCAAAACACCCTGGCCATACACTATTGTTTTTCTTTTTTACAACCAAGAAAAAAGAGCAAACAGGTGTCCTCTTTCAGGATACTTCGGCACATCTGTCATTTTGCTCATGTCTGTTTCTGTCAGACATAATGGTTTGCTCTGGAACCTTTTCATAACTGCAGAACGCCATTTATACCATGTGACATTCAGGGGAAATCTGCCCTCTCTCTCACAGGAAACCCAGAAAAGGAGGGGGGCACTCACTCATTTTTCTTTCATTAAAAAGCACTGGGGGGTACAATATCATATCTACCCTCACTGGACATCTCTATGTGCGCCTGTCGTTAAATCGTACACTTTTTTTCAACTTTCTCATGCTGTGTTTGGACAGTTAATCCATTTTGAGCAAATTAACAACACTTCACTTGAAACTGACATTATTTTGGCCATTATTTTGTGTTTTGGGGATTCTTCGCACACAGTTACTTTAATTCCCATTCAGCACACAAACAGCATTCAAAGGGGTTTCAGGGCACTTGGTCTGATCACCATTATTGATTGAAAATAAATATTGCATAAAATGCAGCAACGAATTAACAAAATAATTTATTTTCATTTCAGCATTTCTTGATTTTTTTCATAGATTGCAGGATTATCATATTTCTATAAAACAATCATATTTCATAAGACCTTTGTCTGAAGTGAGTCTCCAGAGTCCCGCTCACAGGGGCCCACCCGTCCTCTCCTCTACTGCACCCCCAGAGGCCATCCTCGCCTCTGCTGCACCCCCAGAGGCCGTCCTCGCCTCTGCTGCACCCCCAGATGCCGTCCTCGCCTCTGCTGCACCCCCAGAGGCCGTCCTCGCCTCTGCTGCACCCCCAGAGGCCAGCCTCATTTCTGCTGTGTCCATAGACGCCACGCTCCAGGTTCTCGGCCCAGTGGAGGCTGCTCCACCTGCTCTCCAGAACCCAGAGAGAGCCACTTCTGGCCCAGGTGGGCTGCCTTGTCAGCATTTTAGGTCCCCAGCCCAGAGTGGGCCACCTTGCCTGATTTTCACGATCATGGCCCAGATAAAACTACATCAACGTCCCAGGTGTCCAGCCCAAGAGGGGCCACATCACTGCCTGCACCCAGGCCCGCAGCAGCCTGCATAAGTCCCATGGGAGACCACACCTCCGACTAAGACAGCACTAAGGGCAGCGCAGACTGCTGGTTCTCCCGCACCCTCCTTCCATACCTGGCCATTAGTATTAACTGCCCATGCCTGTCCCTCCTTACCCCTCATTAGTCATGTATATAATGCCTCCCCGACCTGTTTTCGCCAGTTTGAGCATTATCTGTTGTTCATGTTGGATGTCTTGCCTGTACCCCAGATAAAATTCCCCAGAGGTGAATTATGAAGAGCTGGGTCCCATCTTGCTGTTCTTACCCGCTGACATAACAATATAAATATGCAATTCATTAAAGTGCGTTATGTGGTTATGATATGGAGTTCTGTGTACTGTACTATCTACAGATTTGCTCATTTGGGTGAGAAGTGATTTTACCTTAAATGAAATTCCCTCAGGCCTTTCAGGACTATTGGTATTTAACTCATTGCGTTTGGCATAGTTAGCATACTGAAAGAAAAGATTCATAAAAACTGGAAGGAACCTCACTGTTCAAATGTCTGTTTACATGTGTTGTACATCTGTTTCAATTCATTCAATCAACTCATTAGCACTTTCGAGGCCCGGAGACCTCTAGGACCCCTCTCCCCCTCTTTGGCAATTTCTACCCCAAAACTAACCACATGATATTAAAATTAGGTACAAAACGTACCTAAAAGGTCAAAGGAAGCTTTGGTCATTCACAGAAAACAGAAAAACAGAAAAACAACATATAATTTTAGGGGAAAAATCAATACAAAATCAGAACAGGCATATTGTTGTTGGCTGGTTGCCATAGCGACAGAGAGGGACAGAGAGGGACAAAGAGGTTGGGTATAAATATCATGTTGACTCTTATAATATATATATACTGCAAAGTATTGTTTATTTGTGTAGTGATACAATATTAATGCATATGAAGTTCAATATGACTCACAAGCTAATAATGTAATATTATTGAAAAGCAAATTTTGGCAAAGCTATTAATAGGCAAAAATCTAAATATTTGAAGCATATCACACCCATTTCCTAATTAATTCTTTTTTCCTGTTGGCTAGTTTGGACACCAGTGCTCATTTCCGGCTCCAAGTCTTTGCATCTGTTAGACTGTGTTCCTATTTGGCTTAAAGATTAAATCACTGATTATTAAGAAAACAAGCACCCCATCCAATATGCACCCCAGCATTCTGCTGTGTGGGACAGGTTCCAGGCCCTCCATGGATGGATGGGTAGGTGGATTTAAAACACTCTATATTACTATAGGCATTTATTAATAACAATATAAGTTTACATTTTTGCAACAACTAGTCTAAAATCAGCTTGTTATTACCAAAGTTACATTGGACAAATAAATAAACTGCAGTGATTATCAGCATACCATTTTTACTTTAAGAGACTATAATTTACATAACAAAAAGTTTTATTTACAGCTTAGATCGGACGTGAGAGGTTGTATGAACTGGAGCACACAGCAGAACTTGATTATAGCAGACCAACGCCCAGCATAAAAGAAAAGAATCTTACGGTGGATCTGGGCAGGATGGTGTAGCCTCGGGGCAGTAACAACCTTTTTTTTTTGGTGGGGGTGTTTATTTAGGGAAAGGGGTTTCTATTTGAAGAATACTGTGCATACAATAGACTCCATTAATTGCACACCTACCAGTGAAGAAATAACTTCAAAAGAAAGTGCCTGGAAATCACTGGCAACATTGTTAAAAACCAAATCATTCTATCATTATTATTATTAATAGTGTGTTTTGTTGAACATGCACACAAGTAGTACTGGTATTTCATTTTAATTAGTCTCCTGTAAGTACAGTAGACGCCAGTAGACGGGTCGACTGCAGCACTTTGCCTTTTGTTTTTCAGACACAAATTACCTTTTCACTGTAATTTTGTCTGGCTTGGTCTGCATTCTCTTTTGGCCTCATAGTTCCTCTAATTTCATCATTTTTATAGCCGATAAGAAATGATTCCCGTGCTTACAAGTTAGGCCAGAAGATGTACTATACAGGTAGTTCCCAGGTCGTCAACATCTGACGTATGGAAAAGTCAAACTTACGAAAAGACTGGCATAAAGCCTATTATATTAAAAATTAGTGTTAAACACAATGGTTTGTAATAATGAATGTACATACTACTTTGTGACACTCATGAAAACATTGAGTGGCTTCAGTGATTCGTTGGCTCAAGGTACAGTAGTAGATGTAATTACTTTTATTATCACTTTTATTACTATTATGTGCTGTACAGTAAGCGGTGCTGGACCAAGGCCAGGAAGATCGTGGAGGACCTCAGCCATCCCAACAATGGACTGTTCTCTCTGTTGCG
>JAODKM010000118.1:4383981-4396795 GCA_026780845.1 Petrocephalus sullivani | reverse complement strand
GTACAAGCATTTCACTGCATATCGTACTGTGTATGACTGTGTATGTGACAAATAAAATTTGAATTTGAATTTGAATTTGTATTATTATTGTTCTCACTTAACTACAAATTAGACTTAAATACAGATTTGGGGATCTTGTTTTTAACCTGGGGATTGCCTTATTTGGATATTCTTGTTAGGGACAAGGGGCACGCTGGACGCAGTAGAAGGAGAGTGACGATCCACTTACGGCTCCAAGACAACAGGGGTTTATTTAAGGGAGTTTGAGCTAAATGTAAGTAAACAAAGGGCCCTTTTTTACACCCGGCGCAAAGTGGCATCAGCCACAATGCAAGTGTCTTTGCTAGCATGAGTGCAACCCAGTTGTCATTTTGGTCTTGTGCCCATCAGAGCACCCGTAAGCATGTTGGTCTTAAAATGAGGTTGAGACAGGTGCATTGTTGGTGCACTGCTATTCTGAGGAACCGGAAAGTGATTGCTCTGTTGACCAGTTAAAACCTGAGGGGGGTTTCAACGAAGCAGGATATCTCAGTATCTCAGAAGACACAGATCTGCTCGTGCATTTTACAGTACCCCCCCCCCCAGTAATCTCTCAAATGAAAAGAATTCTGATGTTTTAGCCTAATTCTGAAAGAACAGTATAGCAATGGAAAAATGTGATTTATCAAAGAATAGCACAGTAATGAAAATCATGCTTTTTATACCCCTCAAAGGAGCAATGGAAAAACACAGGCCACTGATACACATTTTACCGTAAAAAATATTGTTGTACATAACTTGTAATGAGAAAAATGTATTTGTTTAAAAATATCTCGGCCTATTTTGGGCACTCACTTGGTCAAATTAGCCCAGACTACCTTAAATCCAACAAGTTATCAAGCGAGAAATCCTGCTTTGTGAAACAAGCCCCTGGAACAGGTTGTCATTAGATCTGAAGGGTTTCCAGACCAGGGGCATATCCTGGGGCGGAGTCACAGGGGCACTGGCCCGAGCTGAAAGCGGATTGCCCACAGAGTGCCCCCTCCACTGTCACGTATAAATCCAAAGCACATCATTGGCTAAAGACAACGTTGGCCCCTCTATTTGAATCATGGCCCTGATTATGCCCCATCACCTTACAAAAAGTCATAGAACCACCCCTGTTCCCAACTCTGCCTCAGAATAATAGATTTGATCTCCACAGAAACCCATTACAGGTGTTAAGTACAACTAGATTCAATCTGCTTGCACTAGTGAAGTAAAAGCAATAATGGTTAAAAACTTATGTCCCTCAAATTTTAAAATAACAGTCATATTTTCTATAAACTTTTCAGAGGAAAAGACTCCAGACATCATATTCAAGTTTTATTATTACAAACAGAAAATATCTCTATCATAGTTTTGATAGGCACTTTATCTCCACTGGATCAAAAGCAATTGGGCTGGAATTGTGAGGTGCGCTTTGTTTTTGCTAGCAGATCTGCTGGGGCAGTTTTGGCGAGCAAAATGGTATTTCTGTGTTTGACAAGATCATTTTCTAAATTCGTTTTGTTTTCCCCATTCCACTGAGCAGCGGGTCTCTAGCTGAGCTAAAAACAGGTCCTGGGGCTCGCAGACGAGCATTTAATCATTGTCAGAATCACCAATGTGCTTCTGATGATCACATGGATCAAGTGTGTTTTAAGTCTGTAATTAATGACCTGTTTTATCCCTGGCTTGTCACCATAATAAAGCCATTATAAATCCATGTACAGCATCTGGCAAATGAAAACTTGCTTCTTAACATACCAGTATCTACTGAATATCTTTCATCGAGATGTTCAGGTCTGCATATTTACATTATGTTACTAAGTGTCACATTTATTTAGTCTAAAGTGGTTACCACTCATATGCACCCCTCCTGTTCTGACCCTTTTGGGTGAGTTAGTTGTCCCTCACTAAAATCTATGCATTAGAGGAAGTAGCATAAACACTGTGATATCAGCAAAATTATGTGCTCCATAATTTTAGGCTGTTACCTGGGTCTCAATTCCCTAGTGCAGAACTCTAACATTACTGAACTGGAGCAAACATGGCTATGACTGTGTCCTATGTTTTCACTCATTGGTGGAGTTTCTGACTCAATTTCTTCTATTGAGGTTTGATCTGAGATGACATAGATTTCCATGTCTGTCAAGGTGAGCTGTAAACGTATCTTCCTTACAGTCAGTGAGGCTCTTCTCAGTGCTGGGCAATGAAGGCACTATTGCATTTGCTGCTGAAAGGGTATCGCACAGATAAGATTAATCCTAGCAACTTGAGCCACTGAGTTAGATCTTTAGCACTAATATGCAATTTCAAGTCTACCTGTCTAAAAGTGCAGTGAGTTGTAAATAATCAAAACCCATATTTGGAACACAATCTAATTTCACAGCTGAATCATTATTATTATTTTTAATAAATATCGGGGTCCTCCACACTGTTTATTCAAATAGCAGACTTAAAACACATTGACACCATTCACCATAACTTTCTGGAAATATCATTAATGTATTTATTTAACGTCACATAGCTATGTCACATAGCTGGTAATTTGATACTAGCTGTATCTAGCTATATTTAAATGTGGGGATATCTTGGAGAGGAACTAATACAGATAAGAGATGACACGATTTACATAAATTAATATGTATACTGTGGATATTTTGCAACCATGATACTCGGTGAATATATAACATCCTGAAAATTGCAACATGCAATTAATTTCCCTCAGATGTTCACACTCTCCATTTGTATTCGAGATCAATTCTTTTGCTGGGTAGTATTTTTATTTTATTGATTACTGTGAAATGGATCATTTGTAATTGGCATATAGTAAACTTTAAGATTATCACAAAATTGCTTTTGGATGTTTTATATGCATCAGCATATCCAAGTACTAGTATACATAAAAAATATATTTACTTGCAAGCTAAAGTAGATGTTCAGGGGTCATTTGAAATGGGAAGTCAGACTTTACTGATGCGATTACTGAAAATGTCAGGGACAGCAGTTTGCCTGTGCAATGAAGCAACAAAGAGGTGCAATTGGGCTGATGTTGACTCTTGGCAACCACATAGATGGCATTCGTTTAGAATGTTCCGTCTTCTGTCTGAGTCTTCAGACTTTCCAAAGGAATGTTCATTGTTGTGATGATTGAGTTTATCCACCATATTGCTGGCTATCCTCGTTCCCTTTTACCTTTTGTGGGTGTTCCGTTCCACCCAGCCATTCATTCTTTAACCACTTAGATTGGACAGGGTCATAGGAGGGTGTTCAGATAGTATACTCAATTTTAGATTTGAGTATATTTTCTGCTTAGGCAAGTATAGGTAAGTGTATACTTGGTTAAGAAGCCAAGCTTGTTAGAAACAGGAAAATTAAGTGCGATTGCAAAGCGCAATGAGTACAATGTATGCAGAGGTAGAAAGAAGAGTCACATGTTTATCACATATTAAATAACATATTAACTGATAAAAACAATCCAGATCCAAACAATCAAAGACCTTATCTTGATTTGATTCCCCAGAATAAACATGAGTCGCTTTTTTCTTTGATAAGATTGCTTTGACTGAGTATGTGAAACAGGCACTTCACAGAAGTACATGCCATGACAAGTAGAACCATACACATAAAAATCACATGTATTAACAGCAATACAACAATAGCACAGAAAGACAGGGCACTTGTAACACAAACCTAACACTCGAGAATAGTGATAAGCAATTACAAAAATGGATTGCTACATGCTATTTTATGTCAGTTCCCTCTTCCTTTTCTGCCCTGCTGGCTTGCTTTGCTATTTAGAAAGGCACAAGGTCAATAAGAGCCGCCCGGGCAACTCAAATTAAGTTTTGTACAGATTTATTTCTTAGGAAGTTCCTCCTAAACAAGCACATCAAACATTTACAAGACAACAAACTAACTCTGAGCCATATGATCCTCATCTCATTGTCCACATTGGATGCGTAATTACCAGGTCACCAATCAGCATGTCTAAGTGCTTTATAGTATCAGTCATAGTACTTATGTTAGCCTTATCGTGTCTGATATAATGTCATATGATGATTTATGATTCTTACTTCACACTCAATAGATATTCAAGAACAAATGAACAGATTGATTAATTGAAGATGTATGTAGTGCTCTGTTAAAGCTAAATAATTGAAATAAAACATACAGTATGTGGTGGTTCAGCATTCTTTGTTCTTCATCTCCCAGTGCTAAGGAGCTCTTTCTACCCCAAATGTCACTGTGTAACTGCAGTTAAATAAGTAAATTGCTGCTTATCCAGCAGAGAAGGACAGTTCTGTCCAAATCAACTTTGGCACATTAACTTCGAGTTAATTAAATAACTTTGGGCCACAAAGAAAGATGTTTCTTGCTGAGGGGATTATACAGGACAGGCCTGGAGCACACACAACATTTACTCATGCCAGTTAGTCTATGCTTTTTGCCCCCACTTATTTTTAACAATTTATAACTATAGAGGGATAAGGTTAAACTCATCAGTCACCAAACAGCTTATCCTGAGCAGTCTCACTACGTACGGTACCTTCAGTCTATTGCAGACAGCATCAAGCATGCTACAGACAATGTAGAGATGCCACTTAGCCTATATTATCAAACTACCTAGATGACACTTGTGCAGAAAAGGGCTGAGGTTAGATCCAAAGCCCTAACTATGGAGGTCGCTGCTACAGAGTCTCCCACTGAGCTTCCCCACTACCCGTTACTTAGATACAAGATTGTTAAATTATACTGATATGACTTTATCTTTGCTTAAGGTAATACATAATTCAGTTACAGGGCTTCTGGAAATTAAATTTGACATGTCACAGACACAGGGATGAACGAAGCAGCCTCTTATTTGACAGCTTAGTCCCCCCGAAGATGCCAGCCTTGTCTGGATGGTTGCAGTGACCTGCTTTTAAATAAACTGTTATGGAAGCATCTGTTGTATGTTAGCCTTACTGTTTCATTTGCCAGAGTAAGACCTTCTTCAGGTGTATTTACATTACATTTGATCATTTAGGCTTGCTGGAACATCCAGAACAAACCATATTGTTGTGTGATGAAATAGGTGCCCTGTGAGTATAAGCTTCCTGTGGAGGAACAATACTTTTCATTATCCTTTAGGCTTATGTTGTGTATTGTGTGCAAACATGTGCAAAAGCATATTTTATGAAAATAAAAAGGGAAACTCTCAGTTGTTAAAACTTCCTGTGCAGTATATTTTCTGTGCTGTGTTCAGTATGTTACAGGTCACTTATTCATCCAGAAGAAATTAAGGCAGTATTTTGCATGTAGTCTTTTGGATTGCTGCATTTTTCCTGTTAGTAAACCTGTCTCGTTCCTTTTTGCTGTTTATGGGCAGAATGTTTCACCGTTCAGCTGCAGCATACACAATGATGTAGCTGGAAAATGCATTCAAATATTGACATGAATATCATACCCCAGGCACTTAACCACCAAGAACAGAGAATATATGGTGTTCAGATATAAATTTATAGAGAATATACGGTTTACATGAATGAGTCCTAATTAGGAGCAGAGAAGCACCTAAAAAGGACACAGACTTAGTTATGCGACTAAGCGTTATGTAAAAAACAAAACTTAATTAATACAACTGATGGTGTCTACAAGTACTTACTACTCGTCTGCCATGACAGATGACGTTATTTTTGCACATATTAATACCACATGTCTGTCATTACTTGAATAAAGATATTTTGAAACTGGTTGCCATCTACAATTCCAGATTGATCATTTTAAACAGCTCAGGAAAAAGAATCTTGCTTGTGTTGGACAGAGTGACTGCAGTGTAGCTAGTATTTTATAAGGAGGCCTCAATATTCTGCCAGAAGTGTAGCAGCAAAAGATATAGAGGACAGATCTGTCTTTTATTAAGAAACACAAAGTAGGGAATCAGTTTCAGGATCACAGAATGTGATTGGATCTCAGATCATTTTGCAGTTATTGTCTCTCCACTGTAAAGCATTTATTCATCTTTTTTTCCTACTCATGATTTATTGATATTAAACTATGTTTGCATTATAATAACATTATAATAATATCTATTACTCATTTTTAATTTGGAAGCCAAAGACCTCTTTTCAAGGCTATGTTTTAAATAATAATAATATCCCTTTGTTAAAACTCAGTCTTTCCACAATGCTTTCATGCTGCCGACTGGGCCAAGGCTACAAACATTGTCAAATCTCAGTATTATTTGTATAGCCTTGCAATAAAATGAATGTTAACTAGGAACCCTCCATAAGTAGCTTGAGCTATGACCTCTGTGAATGACAGAGATGGAAATAACAGATTTTGTATGTGGTTTTGCTTGTATCTTACAGCCTATGGAGAAAATTCCATTATACAGCCTTGTTTTCGCATGGTGGCACAGTGGGCGTGCTATGGCCTCACATTGGGCTTGTGGATTCAATTACTGGTCTTTGTGGGTTGTCTCCAAATACTCATTTCTTCCTATGGTCCAAAAATGTGGTTTGTGGGCCAGTGCCCATAAAAATGCCCTTATTGAGTGTGATGACCTGTGATCCCATCCGAAATGTGCAGTTCCAGGTGCAGTGTGCTTCTTGTGTCAGGATGTAAGCTTACCTCAACTTTGCATGGGAAATCTGGTACTGGAAGATAGGTGGAAGGAATGATGGAGGATCACTTTAATAGTATTAAGAGTGACACAGGATGACAGCAGATTTGTTGACAGCAGGGAAGAGTTTAAAGCACCCATGAAAGACATGACACTATACAATATGAGGGCTGCTCTCAAGGGTTTTGTTGAGGAACATGTTAAACCAGAAGGGTTTTTTAATAATTCAGAACCAGAAGTGTGTATATGGTATCAGAATGTTCTAGAGCTGGGTTCTTATGGAGCGACTGTCTTTTTTTTGACTGGCTCAAAATACAAAAAAATAATGAAAGAATTTCTGCTGGGTACTTAGAATTAAAAAACAAAAAGTCACCAGGGATTGACAAGTGCGTCAGACCTTCTAGACTACTACTGCAGCAGAGCTGAATATAATCAACGTTTTAACAATGCTAATGACTGGACCCAAACATTGATTTTCAGTGAAGGAGTGTGCACTTCATTCCGCCTCCTTAGCCTCTCCACACTGTTTCAGACAGTTTCTTGCTTTCTCATTAGGAAGCTGGCTCTGGCTAACTGCGGAGGTGTACGACAGTAACAGCGCCTGCCGTTTGTGGGACCCCGCGGCTACGCTACACTGCATTTTCTCCACTGTCCAAGACCTCTTTCTGTTACTGTCAATAGCTATTTAGTGGATATATTTAAAAGCACCTATAGTAGTTGCAAACAAATAGCATTTATATTATTTATAGGGTGGGCTTTAGAGTATTTTCCTAATGGAATCAAATGAAAATGTATTAATTTCACCCAACATTAATCACAGACAGCTGTCAATAGTGAAATAAAGTTTGTCCAATATTATTGGATTGCAGTTGTCCAAGCCAGGACTGGTGCAGCTCAATTTTGTCTTCAGAATATATAAATACATTATATTGTTCGGAAGGGAACAGATTGCTGAACAGCTGGTACCAATGAGTGAGGACTTAAAGTCCTTTGTTTGTAAAGTGCTTTGTTAATGAGGAATTGGCTAATATCAATTTATTGAAACTCCTCCATTTACTCCCAGCCAACCAGCAGATACATCTACATGATGCTAACCAGGATACACTATCAGACGGGGAGTCATAATCCTCCAAGGTCCAGATACTCCAGAAAACTTACCTAGAAGTGTCAATATCTGGCAATGTGTAATCCAACTGCACATATTACATCCTGATGTCAATAACCAACGTGTACAGTGTAATTTAAATTCGGAATCAATTCATGCAGATTGTAAACCTCCAGATTGCAATGTCATATTTGGTGTCAAATTAATGGAAAAATTCTCCTACATTTGAATCTGATCATGGACTGTGATGTAATTGCACATATCTAAAGTTAAATACTTTAATCAAAATCAAGTCTAAAGTTACCTGATTCCAGGGTCATAAATCCAGTGGTCTACAACAAACACCCCTCGACCAGCCCAACAGTCAGGTGGCCCACGTCATTGGTCCGAGTGTCAAATTCCCAATTATCAATATTCATGGACCTTAGACCTTAAAATCCCACACATCGGATCCGTTCCTGGGTGGGGCCAAACCTAAAAAAACTGAAAAACTGCTGACACACCACAGCACACAACAACGAAATGTGCCCACTGATTTTAACTCATGTGACATCTAAACAGAGCAGGGGACAGCTACTTGAGCTCCCAGGGATGGTATCTTGCCCAGGGTACCTCAGCTGTTCTTGTGGGTCAGGGACTCAAACCGGCAATCTTTCGATTACGCAGTTGCATCTCTAACCACTACACCACCTGCCTGCCCCTGAAGCATACCCCCCTGAATGATGAGCCACAAGAAAGATGACCAAAGTTTCACCACGCAACAAGCTGCTCCAGACCTCGCCCTCCCCAAACTCCATCTCTTGATCATCTTATCTACAACAAAGTTTGAGAGATTCCATCCGCAGCCACGTAAAGTCCCTTGTAATGAATTGATAATAATCGAACCTGTCCTCTTCATCTGTTTTATAATTTTGTCCAGTTCTTGGTAATGTCACTGTTGTCCCATATTTCCTTCACTTCCTCATGACTGTCTTCACTGTGTTTCATAGTATATCTAATGCTGTGGAATTTTTTGGTGCCCTTCTCCTGACTGAAACCTTTCAGCAATGAGATCTCTGCTTTGTAAGCTCTCTGTGGACCATGGCTTTTGCTGTAGGATGCAACTGAGCAAATGTCAGGAAAATCCTACTAGGACAGCTGAACTTTATTTGGGGTTAATCTGAGTCACTGTAATTGATGGCAGGTGTGTACCTAGAAAGACTGGATGCTGTAAGTAAATCAAAAGGTGCTACAACATAGTATTAGTTTATAGGTGCTCACACTTATACAACCAGCTTGTGTTTTTTTATATATATACACTATATTTACAAAAGTATTGGAACGCCTGCCTTTACACACACATAAACTTTAATGACATCCCATTCTTAATACATAGGCTTCAATATGGAGTTGGCCCACCCTTTGCAGCTATAACAGCTTCAACTCTTCTGAGAAGGCTTTCCTCAAGGTTACAAGACTTTTGGCATTTTAATTATTTGATTGCATCCACAGATTTTTATAAAATGAAGTTTTGAATAGTGAGGCCGCTCCGCACTAGCCACGTTCTTGTGTCTCTAAGAGGTCTCTGAGGAACACACGCACACAGAAAGATCTGAATCCCCAGATCCTAGTGTGTGTGACTATGGTGTTAACCACTTAGCCAGCATAACACACACTGGAGTGTTTATTAAGGTATGCTACATCTCACGGTTTTTGAGGAAACAAAGTAACTGTAATACATCCTGAAAAAATTACAAAATTACACCAAGAATGTTTATGGAGAAACGCTCTTCAACTTGGGTTTATGTTGGATACACAAAAAGGCTGAGTCACAGAAAAGAGTTTTCCTTCTTAAAATATATTGTACTTTTGTATAATACATCAATTGCTAGTACAATAAAGGAAATGAATGAATGTGTCTGTGAGACATTTTACATGTCATTTCCAGTGCTTATGCTATGAGACGCTGAATTTAACATAATTCTTCTGTTTGTCCGGTCCACCTCAACGACCACAGATCTTGCTGGCAGTTTATTGATCACCATTATCAATAATCTAATTTATTTTGCTCAGTCCTCTGTTTATGAATTCAGGCAGAATGCGAACCCTTCAAATGTGTCCCTCAAGGACTGGTAACAAAGACTTCAGTGAATTATGACATCGCCCCAGGGCTGAACCATTCCAATGTCTAAACGTAGCACTCCTGCAAATGACCTCATTAAAATCTGGAATGTGTTATAGTGGCTTACAGCAGCTGTCTGCCCAGTGCATTCATTTACCTGTACGGCTGACACAAAATGTAGCTCTTTAGCACTCAGTAATGTGGAATATAAGCTCCTGATGCTTACTTGTAGAGAAATGACATAAACTAACAAGCGTCACCCTACTTCTAGTGGAATTTAGCTTCAGGTTAGTTCAGAGTCTTTTTTTATTGCTTTAGAAATTTTCCACCGGGGACAGTGACATTGAAGTTATTTTATGTAATCAAATTAACAATGCTATCTGTATAGCTACCCACACAAAAACAACCTTTCTGATGACTGAGGATGAGCTTAAGGGTGACTAAATGGATTTTGGTTTAGCTAAGCAAGTTAAAATGACGAGTATATATAGCCATGCGCAAGAAACTAGCGGTGATTGGCTTTTAAAATCTTTATATTTTAATTTGGAAACTGACAGTATTCTTGATGTGTTTTGACACAGCAGGAGCTTTTTTAAATCAAGGATTTTCAAACATTTTCCCATGTGAACAGTACCAGATGTTACTGTGTGAGTTATGGTGCACTATTATGGAACCTGTGTTAGTATTCTGCTAACATATTGTACCACTGGTGTACCATTGTGGAAGCGGGATTCATGTACTAATAGCATCGCATACCAATGATGTATGATTATGGAATCTTTAATAGTACACATTACCATATCCTTGGTGTATGTGGCAAAGCTGGTTTACCTCAAGTATGTGACAGGGGAGCAGTGAAGAAAAAGAGGCTTTATTATTGCTAAGGTGACCGACTCTTTGGTGCCCGTAACGACAGGAGCTGAGAGGAGATACTAGCTTTTTGGCACTGCTGGGTAACATGGCTCCGATGTATGGGCTCAGGAACAAACACCTGAGGTGTGGGATTACTCTGAAAGGAAAACAGACACGAGCTCATATAAACAGCCAATGAAAACAAGGATCACGTGGGACAACCTGACACAAATGGGTGCAGTCAGCTCATTCACCTTGCTGGAATAAATGGTCTGTAACCACTGCCAGTAACAAACTATACCAATGGTAAATGTTATGGAACTGGTAATTGTATACCAGTGCTAGTATATTGGATATACTTTTTTGAGGTTGCTGTTACTTAATATAAATGCTTAATGCTTACGGTAAATGTAAGTTAAATAGTGAGATGATTTAAGCACACTTCATGCTTTGATGCATTTCGGACAGGGACTGAGCTGCAGTTTAAGTTTCCTACTGAAAATTAGGCCACCTAACTTCCAACCTCAGTGAAGCTTGAAAAAAAAAAAACTGAATAAAAACATCCAGACAGTTTCAGCTCATGCATTCATGCGGCATACCCTACCTGTGTAGGAGAAAGCATTAGAAAATAGCTTTGGAAAGGGTGACAGAATTTGAACTTGTATGGAAATGAAGGGGAATGTAATATAAAACCACTTGTTGTAGTGCTTTGGTCAGCATCTTTATGGTAGGTTTGGCAAAGCTGTTCCCACTCAGGTGCTGGCTGTGATTCAGACTGTGACGCACACTATGATGTTCTCCTCAATCTTACTGCGTATCCGCCTACATTTTTGGCCATGATTTTGTTTGTTTTTTTTTTTTTTATTACTTTCAGAGCTCCAAATCGACGTGTCCCACCTCAAAGAAGGAGAAGAAACTGCCCACGGTTACTGCTTGTTTTAGGTGTTGTGGGTTGCTGCGCTGTGCACTGAATACTGGGGCGGACATAGCTGTATTCAGTTATTTAGCCAATTTTTGCCATTATGAATGACTTAATATTTTAATTGGGGTGGTCCAGGTTAGATGCTTGGCTCAAGAGGATGACAGGGACATGGACCAACAACCTAGCAGGTATAAATCCATGCCCTTACATGACCAAATGGCCAACTGCCTCCACAGTGTGGTTTTTACATCCAAAATAATAACCTGGTGGAAGGTAACATGTTGAGAAACTCATACTCACAACACTGATGAAGGTCCTGCCAAAAATAAACCTTCCATCAATGCATTTTCCCAGAATACTACAACATCAGTTTCATAGCTAACCACTCATTGTGTAAAATTGTGGGGCTGAATGTTTCGCCTTCTGTGGCCGTATTGTGGGGGATAAGTTTGTTGGGAAAACTCAGTTAGAGTGAAATACTGTCACACACAGTCAGCGATGGAACACCGCATTTCCTGCTCCAGACCAGCAGGACATAAATTGGTTACCTGCTGATTCCTGTCGAGGGTAGAAGCCTGTTTAGAGGGGGCCGAAGTGATGAATGTGTTCTGTCTCTCTTAGTGAAGCAATTGCCTCCATTCCTCTCGCATTAAACTGTAAAGCCCCCCCTATTTGTACTTTGGCCTTTCTGGCAACAACAACAACAATGACAAAAAAAAATCACTTTTCAATACAATTTATTGTGTTCATGAGTGACAAGGTGTCCATCAACTTGGTAAGAGCACTGTCGATTTCCACTGCTTGGCTCTTAGATCTTAGTCATTGAACACATTTGTCCACAAACAGAGTAAGAGGTCTATATCAGTTTGACACTAAACAACATGCCTGCTAATATAATAATAGCATCAAAGTGTTTCTTCAGTTTATATTAACCTTATATTAACATGAATGAATTACATCAAGAATGGCAAAGCGAATGACCTTAATACCAAAACACCTTGTATATTAGAGTTAGTGATTTTGGATGCCACGCACATCATGTAACATGCTCTCTTTGCTACCTGCAGCATCCCTATTTCTGTTTGTGAGATTTGGGGGGGGGTGGGAATGTCACGGGGGGTCAGAAAAATACGCGGCGCAGGGTGGGCACGTCTCCCCGATGTCCCCAGGGGGGTGACGTTGCCGGGGGGGGGGTGTGGGGGGGGGGGGGGGGGTTGATGACGA
>JAODKM010000118.1:4342500-4363573 GCA_026780845.1 Petrocephalus sullivani | reverse complement strand
CTTTTCCATAAGAACATAAAGACCATCTGTAATGATCGAAATCCCAAGGAGCTGCTTATAATTTCTGACAATTGCTGTAACAGATGCTACCTCCATTAACTAATTCTTTACTGTAGGACATTAATGTGCTGCTACTAAATAAAGTCATTAGCATGGCCTTATTTAGGTGTATGAATAGGAGTGTGCTCTTTTCTCCTGTAAATGTAAGAGCATTTGAAGTTTTCTGGGCAAAAATCATTTGAAAATGATTTTTCAACCCTGGGAAACATTATAAAGCATATGCTCACTTCTACTGACCTTGCCAACAAACAAGGATGTGATAGGACAAATTATGTTGAGCTCAGTGACAGAGCTGTATGATTGGCCCAAACGCTCACTGTTTCTTTTGCATGGCAGAATAAATGTGCATCTTATTGTTTAAAGCGTAAGCATTACTTCGGCATGTTGAGTGCAAAAATATAAATACTACACATGCTGTCCAATGTGGATCAAAAGCATGATATTCAATGCTGGACAATGTAATGAAGTGAAATACATAGAAAGTCCATATATACAGCAGTAATAGTGATTAGTCCAGAACAGTTCTGATTTATTAGAGATTGGCTTCACAGGTTGTGAGTTCAGATCCAACACATTCATTTTTTTTCTTATTTGATTAATAATCATTAGTTGTGATTGTGTACAAGCCATATTATAACCCTTGGTTTTGCTAACTGTGTAAGACAGCATAACATCAATAATGTATGTGTGTGTGCGTGTGTATACAGTATATATATATATATATATATATATATATACACACACACATACCAAAACACTCATCGCAAACTAATAGTATGCTTTTCCATTTAAAATTCCATTCAGTGACAAGCCTCACAGTACAATGAAGACCATACAACCAGGTTATGTAGATTAATCTCTGTGCAATGGCTCTACGCAACCCTGAGAGCACAGGGAGAAATTCCACAATGAAGGGCTTTTGAGAGGGTCTTTGGTGCGGGCTGAGTGCAGCAGGAAGTGGCTACTTCCATCTCACCTATGTCAAACTAATCCACATTTCCCTTCTGTGTTGAGTGCAGACCAAGTACGGCCTCCCCTCCCCCAGATAGATATGAAATATGTATTACTGGCAAGAAAAAAATTAATTTCTCTACAACAACGTTATGTGATACTATAAAAGAAAGAAATCAAATTTGAAACCTTTCACTCTTTAATGCTCAAGACAGACTGCTGGAGTTTTAGAAATATCTTTAGGTCTGTCATACATCCACAGGAAGCATTACTGTTCTAAAAATACTACAAAGTTGAGCAGTGATATTAAAATAGTTCCTTTTCTTATAATCTGCCTTTATTAAAGTTTGTTGGAAGGGGAATTATGCGAATCTGTTCAAATTATTCTGCAAAAAATTCCAGCAGAAAAGCTGTATTACAGGCACTGAAATTTCTGGAAGATCCGTGTCACGATCCAGCGGAGAAAAGACGCAGGAGCAGGAGTTGGGGCAAACAAAACCAGGTTTTATTACAAAAGGTCAAACGCAAAAGGATCACAGGGGATCCAAAAACATGGAAAACCAATTAACAGGGGAAGGACTGGGCAAAGAGCATGACATCAATGACTGGACTGGGGAGCACAGGACTGGGAGGCATTTATACAGGGTTGACGAGGGGGCAAACAAGAGGCAGCTGGTGTGATCCACACAAGGGCTAAAATGAGACCAAGAGAAAACATGCAACAGGTGTGGCTCGATAGGCACACTGGGGGAGAGCAGGAAGGCAGGGCATGGCAATCAGTTGTTTTGGAATAGTTTAATGATCTAAATATCTCAACTCCCAGTATCTGTTTGGTGTGAAGTGAATGTCTTTAACACTGCAGTTATCACTTTCTGTATATTTAGTAGTGTTCAAAGGGGGGAGGGGGTTACATCCCACCCCATGGAGTTTGGGTGGGTTTTCTTGAGGTACTCTGCTTTACTCTGCAGTAAAAAGATGTGTTACGCACATTGGTGTCTAAACTGCCCACAGCGTGTAACTTGTGATGGTCTCTTCTGTTATGCTATTTTTAGTCTCCTGAGACAGACTCTAGGTTCCCTCCAAGCCTGAACTGGAAGAGTAGTGTGGAAAGACTGAGGCCCCTTCCTGTTCCAACATGACTGCGCACCAGTGCACAAAGCAAGGTCTATAAAGACATGGATGAGTGAGTTTGGTGTGGAGGAACTTGACTGGCCTGCACAGAGCCCTGACCTCAACCCAAAAAAACACCTTTGGGATGAATTAGAGCGAAAACTGCGAGCCAGGCCTTCTCGTCTAACATCAGTCCCTGACCTCACAAATGCTCTCCTGGAAGAATGGTCAAAAATTCCCATAAACACACTCATAAACCTTGTGGAAAGCCTTCCCAGAAGAGTTTGATGCTGTTATAGCGGCAAAGGGTGGGACACCATATTATAACCTATGTATTAAGAATGGGATGTCATTAAAGTTCATGTGTATGTAAAGGCAGGCGTCCCAATACTTTTGGCAATATAGTGCATGTGTTTTAAAAGTATTTGCAGCTTATATACAGTTTATATTGATATCTAAGTGTTGCCCTGTCGTTGAATAGATGGAACACTGCTAAACACAGCATGTTTCACTTAGTGGAATAACCCCTAACCATTCAGACAGTGTGTATAGATTTGAATGTGGGTGTGAAGGTTTGTTTGTATCAAAGTTTATTATTCTGTTACAAAATCATTGACACCTTTTGTGCAGAGTGATATTACCCAGGGACCGTGGTACAACTTATAGACAGAGCGCGATGTGCGTGGTAGAAAACTACATGGGTTCAACACTTAATTTCAACGTTTCAACTGCTCAGATGTACACATTAAGTAAGAGAATTACAGCACATATACCAGCAGCACTGCATATGGCATGACTGTCTTTTGGTGTCCCAATATGTTTATACTGTATGTCTTGTAATTATTCTGAGAAAATTCTCGTTATCTCAAGGTACTGACATCAAAAAGTTAATGCAAGCACAGCCCTTCTTGGCTTCTCTACTCGTGACTTTCATTGGTTAAAATTCTAGTGAAACCAGGCCAATAGTAAAATAGCTTAGTATTTAATATAGAAACATCGATTGTATATCCATCCGCTTTCTACCGTCTCTTATCCAAGGCAGTATCACAGTGGGGCTTGCACGTAACCAATCAAGCACAGGACATGCCACAGGGGACACTCTGAAGAGGATGTAATTCTTGATTCCTTAGAACATAAATACATTATCAAACTGATGAGAAATTGTAAACAGTTTACTCTTCAGTCATGATAGTGGGCAGATTGTTTGAAATGCAGGGGCACTGTATGAATCTGAGAGTGCTGAGATTGCTGGCACCGCACACAGAAATGGCATGTGCTAGAGTCGAATTTTGATAGATCACACGTTCCAATCTCCATCCATCTATAAGTTCAGACATAGAGGTGTTAGATGGCAGTCCGGTGTAAGACTGCAAAATGTCATTTCATTCCAAATGCATGTTGTGAAACATCATGTGAAATCTACAACATGCCACTGCCATCATTAAACAGTCTGGGTTTCCAACAGCTTCAGAATTAATTTCCCTGGATTTACATTTTATACAAGTTTAAATAGAGCAAATGGTTGTGCATCAGTGTTTAGAATAACACGCACTCCCATAAGAAATACAGATAGTCTTCCTTTATAGTGTAAATATTATGAAATTTAAATAGTATAGTTATTTAGGAGAAAACAGACAAACAAGCGTCCATCCGGATCAATCCACCCATCCATCCATTTTCTGAAATTGCTTGTCTTATTTAGGGTTGTGGAGGGTCTGGAGTCTATCCCAGAGGTTACCAGCGCAAGGCAAGGAACAACCCATGCTCTTTGGTAACTCCAGTGAACCTCAGCATGTTTCTGAACTGTGGGGGGAAACCGGAGTACCCGGTAGTAAACCCAACAACGACAGAGGGAGAACATGCAAACTCCAGACACATAGAGCCATGGCAATGAAAACAAACAAACAAATTAATAAATATACTAAGTGAAACCATTGCAATGCTTCTGGGATTAGGCTCTAGATTCCTGTGACCCTGCATAGGACAACCAGGTGCAGACAAAGGAGGCAATGTTTACTCCCTGGAATGTGTGCCATTGTGGATAAATTTGACATATTGAATCGGGAGGATTTTAGTGAGCGGCCAATCTCATCTGTGAGCCGCGTCATGCTTTTTGTTTGACTTACGTTGGCCTTCCCTTAGTTTTTTGCAATTTATATGCGACATAAAAACATTGCAGTATCTTGCATGTGTTAATAGTCATATAATGAGCCCCGAAACCTAAGGCCATTTTCTGTTTTTAATGAGCATGACAGTGTTTGGCCCTGTGCCTGTTAACTCTCAGGACAAATCAACACTCTGCTCAGGCCCCCTCATCACTAGGAATATATGGCAATTGAGTTATTATTTTACAAAGGGCCAGTACTGGTGCTTATGACTGTATATTAACTAGCTCAGTATGTCAGTATTTGTCAGTATGACCATTGCCTTGTGTAGTGGGATCCCTATGAAAATCACAATTATGCGAGACTATCTTTCTGTCTGTTTAATTCATTTTGGATGCTTGGCTTGGTCTTGTGTAGGTTTTGGATGACGCATTTTCTTTTTTGCTTTTCTGAATGTGGGCTAGTTTTCCACTTTGGAAGACTAGTTATGGAAGTTCTGGAAGACTACCATATTTATATAATACTGTACATGTGTATTTTTTGGCTATGAAGCATTTCAGCTCAATAAAATATTCCTGTCAATTGCCATTGATTTAAATAGTACACAAACATTTTTTCCTGATTTTTTTTTCTTCTTCCTGTCTAGGAGGGGAACAATCGATAAATTAGGCTCATAGTACCTGATTGTGTTACAGGCTGAGTGTTTACATTGTAGTGTTAATGAGAACACTAAAGGCATACCAAATACAAAAAACACTGCTATAGTGCACGATGCACAGTTTAGAAGAAATGCAGCCAGTTCAGATAGTCACTGCTTCATTATAATACCTTTTGCCCATCCCTCTATTAAGGAATGATAGGCTATTACTGAATGGAACAGTGTATGCCCTGTAAAAATAATACAGGAAAAGTCACTCACCCATGATTGCTGCCATCAGTGGTGCTGGAGGGAGCCTGACATTGAGGGGGATCGGTTTTTCCCCAGCAGTGGGTGGGCATGCAGTGTAGGAAAGATTTTTAAATAATTTTAGAATAAAATTATTTCATCATTTTAAACAAGATTTATACTGTTTAGGGTACAGTTTCACAAAGAATATAATAATAAAAAAAACTGATCCATATGAAAAAAGGTTTGTCAGATACAGGTATCTGTTTTGTCCCCACGCTCTGCATATGCAGTTTCACACCAGGACATTGTTCCTATTCATGCGCAGCACACACGTTTTCAAAATAACAGATGACTTTGTGTGCGTTTCCCGCTCGTAGGAGTGATCTTTTTTAAATGAGGTGTGGCTGAGCGCATTGTCTGGGTGTTGCTGTTTTAAGGCAGTGGAATGACATTGCGCTTTGGACCAAAGACTATGTCTAAAGTCAGTGGCCTATAATTAAATTATATTTATGCGGCACGTTTTAGAAACCTGTGGGTGCACAATACTCACTATGAAGTGCACTAATGGTTTTTCGTAATTTCATTTATTTTATTTATATAAGCGTTATATAAATAAATATTATATAGCATTATTGAGTACAACTGGTTCTTTCACCTAATCATACTGTTTAATGAAACATCAATATATTGCTATTAGCAGAGAAGGCAAAGTAGAGCTATCAAAGTAAAGTAAAAAAGAAAGAATTACCATACCACTTTACTGTAAGTGAATTATTTAACCAGTATTTGTACAGGAATGATTCTGTCCCAAGCTTAGATATCATAAGCAGCTGATCACTATAACCATGACAACTATATGCAGTTTTTGCTGAATATGGAACAGGGGTGCTCCTGTAAATGATGCGCTCAAAAGCAGGACTGTTTTTTTTTTTTGCCCAAAAACTAAAACCATGCTAAACATGGCATTATAATAGCAGTCCGCCATAGCTCATGCGCCCATGCCTTTTAAAGGTGAAGTGATGTGCCACTCTGATTGGTTTATTGCATACGTAAGGTGTAGAAGTTTATACTGGACTAAATGCATTCCTCAATATACCTGCTTATTGCTATGTATGGGTGCGTGCTTGGATGTTTGCATTTTCATCTGTGAAGCAACTGGGGTGATTTGTTGAATCTGCCCCTGCCACTGCTGGTTTACCTCAAGCTAGATCATGCTAGCCTCTGATTGGTTGGGGCGGTCACATGGGGGTGGATGTGTGGGGAAGCCGGCAGTTGTGGAGTGTGGAGGTGTCTTGTGCCTAAAATGTCTCCATCTCTATCGTTCTGTTCTCTTTCCATTAAGAGCGATCCAGCCTCCAAATTGAACCCACCACATTACACGTTATGCCCAAAACACACCTTTGAATAATTTAAAGCGTTAGGACTACCTTTTTGTGCAATGGGTTTGGACACACCCACAAATGTTAGTTGCACCTTGCACTTTACACTCTCTGTTAGATCGTCAAAATAGAGCCCTTAAAGACTTCATTTTTTCTTTCCTGTTCAAAGAATCCATGAATTCTATCAGAGGCTCCCCTCCAGACCAGGCCATTAAAGTTGGACTGAGTTTGTGCCGATCCCTGTTCAGTTTCCTACTACTATGGTAACTCACTGACTCACTCACTCGCAAACTCAAAAGAGCATATAATAGCAGGTGCATAAATCCATTCCAATACCTTGATAAAAATTCATTTACTGCTTTCACACTTTCTGCATTGAATGTAAATTGTTGAAGGGGATATAGCACAATATCCATCCATCCATCCATCCATCCATCCAGCCATGTATCCAATACAGAGTCAGAGTAAATTCCAGGATGCACAGAGCTGGGATGTGTTATGCTTTAACTAGCCTTAATATGCAAACTTTTCCTGTATTATATGCAAAAAGATATATTCAGAACTAAGGGAATATCTATACAATTTCACAAATGCAAAATCAAAAAGGCAAAAAAATGAATCCCTGCTATTCAACATAATCTGGGAATGAATAGGAAGTTATATTGCAAATAGATAAAAGCATTCCCATGGCAATGTCAGAAGGACTATGCCAGGGCACCAGTACCATATATGGTTTCGTTTTTTACCATTTGATTAATTTTCTTGGGGCCTAATATGAATTGCTGCAGTAAAACTTAATTAAGCTTGCTTTTATTTCCACCTCTCTCCCAATGTCTCCCTTTCTGTAATGGTTCTGTGACACAAGTTATGGCATTTGACTTAAGGAGAGCTATAACCTTTCAGTATTCGTGACGCACAAATGTGTGTACCCTTTGTACAATAAGCATACATTCCTGTTTCCAGACTATGACATCATTAGTCATAATGAGCTCATTATAGCAACGGGACTTATAACAAGTGTCTGGGGCATCTGCATGACCTTGTGATTCTTAACTACAGAAATGAGTACATCTGCAGTCCAGGCTCTTTATTACAATACAATTATAATAAATGCACATTTTCAGAGTTTTCTGATATATTGATCTGACAAAATACTACCTTTTGGAATTTTTTAAATTTGGTTTCCCTTCCGCTGAGTCCCTGCTTACCACCATTTTGCATTGAAAATGTCAAAAGTCCTCTATCATCCATTAGTTTTAAGGGAAATCACGACCCATAGGCAGGCTGTGGTGCAGGTTTAACCCAGGCAGGGAATTTTATTTGAACAAAACACTAGATACAGGTAACAATGGCAGAACAGGGGAGCACAGGCTTGGGAAGCACTTAAATACCAAACCAACAAAGGGGCAACCAAGAGGCAGCTGTGAATGGTTATAATGAGGGCAGGAACAAGAGGCAAGACAAACGAGCATCAGGCAGGGCTTGTTTAGAGCCTAAGGGAAACACGGGTATGGCACACGTTGGGCGGGGCTGGACATGGCAGTTGGATAATGATAATGTCAGGGATCCATTGTAATAGTTGATATGATGTAATATTTGATGAAAGTAAGTGACCTCTATGATCCTGCTGTAGATTTCGGAAAACCTTATAGGTCTTGTGAAGGGTGCATGTGCAGCTCACTTAAGCTTCAGGGAAATTCCTGTCTAATAATACATGATAGCTCTTTTTACCACAAGGAATGTAATCAGATGGGTCTCTATGGGGGGGGGGGGGGGATAAATATTTAACAACAACTTGTGATTCTCACTTTTCCCAGAACACACAGCGAAAGCAGGCGGGCCCTTATCAGACCGGAGCAGAATTCTATTGTCTTTGCCTACCTTCCAAATTACAGAACCGCTGGGAAATAGCACTTTGATTCTCCACTTATTTTTTAATTCCGACGGATTAAGTCTGACGTAAGGAGAAGATGTTGAAATGCAACCTGAAATGGAATACTCCAGAACTTTTCTATTGCTGTCACGCTGCCGAAAAAATAGAAAAAGAAAACTAAGCAGAACTATTTAAGGCTCTGAGGAAATCGGCTTGGTGACTGCAAATTGGAAGGTTAATTTTAGAATATTGGTTTGTGTTTACAGGGGATTAAGGGAAGAAAGGGACATTCTGGATGCCTGGATGATTTGTGGTTTTCTTTAAGATGTTGTTTTCAGTGAACTGCAAGCTTAATTAAAAAAGAATAAATAAGCAGAAATACTAGTCACAATTCACACCTCATTAGCTATATGTTTATAGTTTTTTTTATCATATTATAGTTTATCATTTTTCTTGATTATATAGGTAGTGTGTATTATGTTTCCCATGAACATGGCATGGAAACATTGTGTGTGATTATCAGTCTTGGTGCATGTGTTGTAACAAAGCACGCAGTTTTTCTGCAGGGTCTTAAACATGAAACAATAAAAACGTGATGAATAATGCATGTAATTTTCATGGAATTTGAATTGATGGCTATTCATGGGATTTCCTCGCTCATTAAACTTGAAACAGAACAGAAATATACGGTCCATATTTTTCTTCACCGGTGCTTTGCATTATGGGGATTATCTTCTTACACTCACCTCTGGTTTAAAGGTACAGTGCACTCAACAAGGTTCTATGTTTTTCCCCTGAACTGTGAGACTTTATGCAAGTATGGTGTTGGGGTGAATCCCATGTTGACATAAAGTACTTCATAAATGGCACACATCGGTGAAACTCATTAATGAAAATATCCTTACAATCACATGCCTACGTTCAGAGATCATTAACTTGGTTTGCACTCATTTCAATGGCATGTATGTCCAGCTTGGCCTTTACACATTGTTGAAGACACAAATATCCTTCATTTCCCATAAAATGATCTTTCAGAAATACAGGCAAGTAGGAGTTTGTATGGTCCTGTCTTGGACTGGCATCCCATCTAGCATGGCCCCTGTCATCCTGGACCTCATCTCGTGTCTCCTGAGATATACTCCAAAGTCACCATGATGCTGTACTTCATGAGTGATTATGAACCATGGATGTATGAATATGTGGATTAATAAAAAATACACGTAAATACCGCTAAGACTGAATATAGTCTTACAAAACATTACAAAACAACCCTCAAAGCAAATTGGTCATTAAGCTAACCCCTAACCCCCCCCCCCCCACACACACACACACACACACTTTATTTGTCTAGGTGGGGAAGGGTCCTCATCAGAACATAGAACATTCAGGGCCCCCTGAATCTGATAGGGTGTCCATGGCCCTCTGCTGCTCCGAGGGTCAGCACTGACGGGGAGAGCCCCCCCTTGGTAAGGACCGACACAGGGAGGAGAAGCAGGTGGCTGACAGCACGTGCGTCAGAGGGGAAGGAACACCCCTCCAGAGCTGGCATGGCCGTTTGCTGGCTTCTGATCGGATTACCTTGGTGTCACAGTTTCAAATATAAAAAGAAAAACGATTCTCAGAATTGTGGAATATAAAAATAGACAGCAGGTGCTTCTCACAGGCATTAATAACACTGATGGGTGGTATTGTAATAACCTACAATTTAAAATTGTCCCCATGCATTCTGAGAGGTGCTCAAGAGCTTGGGGTCATACTAGCAGTAAGGGCACGGGACAAAGGCAGCTCTGGGACCTGCTGCAGCTAAGTGATAGTCACTAAATGCGAGCGTTTTCCGGGGATCCTCTTCTGTGCTGATCATGTCCCTTTGGCTATTAATCTGCAGTATCATGTGTTGCGATAACCCTTTTAAAATAAAGCATAAACGCTGAATGGATCACACCTCTGGGGCCAGGGTTCCAGTCTCCATGCAGGTTCCATGTGTGTGCAGTTTGCATGTTCTTCCCGTGTCGTCGTGGTGTTTTCTCCAGGTACTCTGGTTTCCCCCCAAAGTCCAAAAACATGCTGAGGTTAACTGGAGTTGCCAAATAGCCCATAGGAGTGCGAGTACCTGGTGTGTAAGTGGGCCCTATAATGGACTGGCACCCCATCCATCCCCCCGCGACCCTGAACAGGACTCAAAAAGTTGCTTTGGGGCCCCTTGCTCCCTGTAGTGCAGTGACTGACCATAGAGGCACCACACAGCCATGCAAGGTTTGAATCGTGCTAAACACTGCCACTGATGCGATAGTACGTCTCGTTGGCTAACTGAACCTAGAAGCAGAAGAATGAAATCCCAATTCTCTTGTACCTGAAATTTTCACAACACTACTGATTTCTTAACACGTACAGTGATTACTGGAGCTTAGAGGTATTATATGCGCTATTTTAGCAGGGAGCACTATGTCGATATAAAGCCAATCTATATCAATCTAATATTTAATCTATTAGATTAAACTAAATAATATTTGCCAGCATGCTGCTCTCATAACGGAGGACTGTATGTGTCAGCCAATCAAGTTTCAAGCTTTTCAAACATGACGTTTCATCGTCACATGTGCTCCAAAGAACACCGTGAAGTTCTTATGCTACAGTTGCAGGGTAGGGGACAGATACACAGGGGACAAAAGGACAAACAGCAGTGCAATATGAGACACAAGCGGCAAGACAGTGCAATATAAGAAGTGACAATAAATAGGTGGTGCAATCCTACAGTGGTCAAGGCTTTCTTTAAAAAAATCAACACAGCCCTTGATGTGACGCTCAAGTTACTCTGCTGGTTGGTGATTTGAATATCTTTATACAGACTCTTACATAGATGCAAACCATTTCAGCT
This sequence comes from Petrocephalus sullivani, assembly GCA_026780845.1. Classification (NCBI taxonomy): domain Eukaryota; kingdom Metazoa; phylum Chordata; class Actinopteri; order Osteoglossiformes; family Mormyridae; genus Petrocephalus; species Petrocephalus sullivani. Next base: position 4,352,331 of record JAODKM010000118.1, on the reverse strand, counting down.
GGAATGCTACAAAACATCATATTCTAGCCCATTACAATGACAAGTCTTCTGCCACTCCCCTTTCCTTACATGCCTTACTCGATAATGAGGCATGCTATAATTTTCCAATTCGTATCATAATCATCAATTGCCTCTGCTTAGTATGAGTATGAAGCTGTCAGGCAGAAAACATACTTTTTGGGTCTGATATTTGTTTCATGCCTAAACAAGATTCTGTGGCAGGCTGCAGAACATATTCATGTTTGGGATTTGTTTCTGACTCAAACTACCTTTAATATTAGAAATACGCACACTTTTCCACATCTTCACGCCCCAAGGGCTCTGCGGCTGAGGAACGCATCAGTCAGCTTTGTCATAGTAAGAATAATCCAACTGATTCCTCTTCATTATCTGCCTGGGGTAACAACTTTTTCACCTCTCAGGACAAATTGTTTGGGTTTTAAAATATGGGCAGGGAGTGATATCAATGCTTCTTTATAAAATGTCAAACTGGCAAAGGGCAAAACTCTACTGCATGATAAATTTGACTTATAAAGATACTATAGAAGGCAAGAGGTCTGAAGTGAGAAAAGTGGGAATTTCAAAAGAAGCAGAAAGATTAATAAAGGTAAACACAAATTAATAGATGGACACAATTATACACGTCTAGTATTTTTCTGTTCTTGTTCATTGGGACTGAATACTATTTATAGAAATTCTCATGGGATAAAACGTTTGAAGTTTACACTTGCAATAAATAATTCTTATTACTACTGATGATTTGGTTTATTTTTTTTATTTTGGTTATTTTTAAATGGTGTTACAGCATAACAAAATTTTCAATTAGTATGAGGTTAAAATATGTCTCTGCAAAGTGAGGGGGTTCGGGGAGTCAGGTTAGTAAATGGAAGGATTTCATAAATAAAATTTTCTAAAACATTTCCGAGTACAAATGGAAATAGAAATGATTACAGTCAGCCCTTTATTTCCGCAAAATCTAGAAGGTTCCAATGCTGGCAGAGCACTGTGTTGCAAGTGTAATTTGGGTATGCTATTGTAATTTTCAGTCAGATGAAGGGGCCGAGAACTTTACAGTAACTTTCTAGTTACCCACACTGCTTTATTGTGCTGAGAACGAAGGACGCTGGTTAAATTTCGGTATAAGATCCCGAATCTTTAGCATGGAGGCAGATGAAAATTTTATTTTGTATTACCAAGTAATTTATTTGCCTGCTGTATTTTCTCTTATTTATGTTGCATTAGGTATTATAAGTAATATACAGAAATTTAAGTACACTGGAGGATGTGCGTAGGTTATATGCAAAAATTGCATAATTTTATATAAGGGACTTGAGCATCCACAGAGTTTGATATCGGTGGGGGGTCCTGGAACCAATTCCCCACAGATGCGGAGGACCATCTGTAGTTATTGTTCGAAGATGTTAATGTGATTGAACAAAATTGTTATCCGGAAAAACCAGCTTAATGGCTTTTTAAGTTACATTAAACAGGGAAAACAAAACAAAGTAACCGTTACGTGAAAGTTTTCATGGCGTCTTTTTATCAGTGTCAGGCCTTTGTGCCCAGGGTTTAATTCTAAACTGTGCCTTGATAGTTTGACAGCTCTACACCCCTGCTTCACACAGTCTTTTCCTGCTTGACACGCTGACGTGCGTAACCTTTCGCCACAGCCCGGCTCTCCAGAGGTCCAAGGCATGTGGATGATTCACTGACGCATTAATTCTGGACTGCTCCTTTTAGCCCCTTCACCACAATGCAACAGCGTCATCTGCATTCACATGATGCTGCGCCGTTTCGTCACATTAGGAGCTGCTCTCATTACAGACTGTAGCACATCGTTTAGGAGCAAATCAATAGGAACAAATTCAAGGCACCATCCTGTCTCGTCATAAATTGCTATTTGTTTCTAAACTGAAGGTATTCAGCTCCTGTGAAGTATAAACCCTGATTGAGATTAAAATTATATATATTTTTCTCTATACACGGCATAATATTTATATAAAATACCATGTTGAGAGCATAGAGTTAACAATGAAAAACACAATGAATGAAATTCACACGTACATGTGATGAAATGCATAGAGGAGAATACCAAATTTAAAAATGTGATTGAAACTTACTACTATAATCATATCATTTGGACTTCGCAGTACCTTTGAAGGGATCCTGCAACACTTGGAAAACAAAATTAAAAGATAAATTTACCTATTCATCATTATCCATTTTGAGAGAGATATAAATACACACACACACACACACACACACAAAGGAAGCATTCCTTCTCCAAACTCCTAATCCTGTACTACACAGATAGGAATCAGTACTATAATATGCTTTAATAATCTCTTCTTGACCATATTCCACATTTCTGGTTATAGAAGAATTGATATATTTTGCTACTGGCTGGATCATGCGAGTTCTTCGGTACGTGAATACACCAGGACAGGTGAGTTGCCCCACACTAAACGACTAATAAACTGAATAATAAAATTATGAAGTTACCATGGACTGTATTATTCACCTGCAGGAACGTCTGCTTCACCATTTTAGATGCGTACAATGAGTTTTGAATAGCATTGGGTTTACTGTCCTCATAACAACATGTAGTGCAGTTTTGGAAATTTTAAAGGTATTAGCTAAATGTCAAAAATGGAACATAAGTTAACCCCCCCCCCAAAAAAATCTGTATGTTAAGCACTGAAGCCTGACGTTATAGTGACTCACCCTTTGATTCAGATGATTTGGATTGTTCTAATCCACTTCTTTCTGATACTGTTTAAAGGTCAATGAAATTCATAACTGAGGAAAGAACATACATCAGTAATGGGGACAATTTTTAATACCATTCCTAAAACACATGACCAAAGGCCACTGTTGCAGTTCAAGCTTTTTTAACCTGAACTAAGAACGATTTGATTAAAATGAAGATCAGGTTTTGAAAAGATTTGAAAAGTCACATGTAAATATTGTTGTTGTTTTAAATATTCAGTTTTTGGTGCTTGCAAAATGACATCCCATTGAAGGTGCCTCTTGCTTTGTGTGCCATGCTTTCTTAGATAGGCCAAATTTTTATAAGATGGATGGATGGATGGATGGACGGATAGAGGGATCTGGAGAATGGGTGCCATAAAGGGTGGGAAAGTTAGGATTATTTAAAGGGCCCTTGAGTAAAGAGATCCCTTAAGAATTTGGAACATACTGTAATTAGACTGGTCTGGTTTAGGGGGTCCAGTGTAATATGCTTTCATAGGGCCAAAATCTGTAGAAGCATCATTTTTTTGTTATATGATACTAGCATACAGGGCTTCCAGCCAGCTAGCTTAAGGCTGCTAGTGGTTCTATTTATTTTTTGCCTTACAACTATAATACCAATTTTGTTTCCTCTCCTCCTTTGTCTTCCGTAAATGTTTCCCGCTTTGAAACATTGACATTATATATTGTTTATGGCTTTTTGGTCTGTTTGTGATGTTGTTATTAAGTCGTTTGCTCCATATCTACATGCACTGCCGCTGTTAAGTGCCTTTGGAATAATCATAACAAGGGCACTACGGAAAAGTAAACTGAATTGAATTGCATCATTTCGGTTGTCCAGCAAAAAACGATTGTGTTTCAGTAGCTATTGCTCTTAAAGTTGGAGCAGACTGTTATTAAGGCTGCTTTTGGGTTCTTTCAAACACGAACCATTACACTGCATTAGCACCCTCACTCTGTGAAGTGCTAAAATCCACCCGCTCGTGTCATTTTCCTTTCACCAAGTGTCATTTGCGCTCTACAGAAGTGCATGGAGCACATGGAGAAGTCGTGTGTGAACTAAATAATAAAAATAAGAGAAGTAGATCTGGTCCACTTGAAACTGATAACATCTGAAATGTTTTTTTATCGAGAAGAACATAACCACGAGTAGTGTGCTAAATGGAAGCATTCAGCTAAAGGCTAGCATGAAAGGACAAATCTTGTCTGACGATAATGTCCTTTTCACATTTCAAAAGGTCTTCAAACAATCCCAGCACACTGCCTTTGAGCAAACTATTTAGGCACTGATTAAACAGTGTGTCAATGGGTGACCAGAGAGAATGGATTCCTTTATCGTATTCAAAACTTAAAGTGTAGTCAAATTATTGACAGTTTCTGTCCTGATACCTATTTGACCATACTTTGGTAGTGATTAGCGGCAAGTCATGTAGCAGGTAAAACCATTCAGTTAAACTCAATTCAGTGCTATTGTTAGTGAATAACCTTTAGACAAAATCTAGATCTTTAAATAGACTTAGATCTTTTTTTTCCACCTGAATGCTGATGTGCAAAACTGATGATCGAAGGATTTTAGCAAATTCCATACTGTTACTGATTACAGTCTTGTGCTGCATTTCCCAAAAAGCTTTTAGCGCACAATGAGTTTAGTTGATGCAGCTATAGAAATCAGGTGCTTATCTGGCTGCCCATTTGCCCTGCGTGTATGGTGGCATGGGCCATAGTGGTTAATGACGTGGAGATGCTGGTTCATATCCCAGGAGGGGCCTTTCTATGTCGCCTGGAGCAAGCTGCTTAGACTAAAAGAATATCCTAATTAGCTCAATTAATTAGTTAATAGTTGCGATCACAGTTTTCATTATTTCATTTTAACGGAATTCCATATAATTCATGGTATGCAAAGAAGGTATGCCAACAAATTCATTATTTGGCCATTTATGGCAATGAATATGGGATGATTCAAGCTTGACATACATTCTTAGCGCTGCTTGATACTTTTCCCAAGCTTAGCCATAAATACGTCAATCTGCTAAAACAGCATGGAGGGACTCACCTGAAAATGATGAACAACTATAGCCCTAAACTGCCAATCTGTCTTACAGCTGTCAGCCATAATTGGTCACATGTATATGAAGTAGTAGAACATTATGCATAATCTCATAGAGATGTATGGAAGGGTCATAAAATGGATGTTAGGTATAAATTACAGCTGTAAATAAATTATCTGATTTCTGCATCTTTGGGTTTGGTGGTTTTGCTAAATTATTTGTGTACAATTTGTGTTACGATTGCTTATTATCAGCAACCAATGATCGGGGAATTATATATATACTGTGGTTTGTGGTGTCCTCTAAAGCACTTGGAAATTGAATCATGTTTAAACAAGAAGAAAATTGTATAATTATGCCTAAGGAGAGTTGGTAGTAAATTATCGTTCCATTACGCTTTTTCATTGCTTTATAATTACGCTATGGTTTGGGGGCCAGCCCCATGGATTTGCTCAGTTCCGCTTCCTCCGGAGCCCAGCTGACTAGCTGCGCATCAGCACTTCCGTGTCAATCAATCTCTAAGCAACGAGAAACACAGCCATGCTAATCCCTCCTGGTACTTTATTATAGACCCCACAGTGGTGCTTCTACATTGATATTTAATTTTGTTTGTATTTAATTTACCTGATGAATTAAAGTTTGACTTGCAAAACTACAGTTTAACTCGCAGAAAAATGAACTATAGAGACAACTAATCCATTGTCAGTGGTTTTCAGCCTTTTATTAATTCAGTAAAACACATTTGAGAACCTCTACCCAGCTCATGATATAGTTTCTCTTCAGTGCATTCTACCATAACAAAAATTGCCAGTGTATATTAATATAAACATAACTTTATTCAGTTAAACTGTCAAACAATCTAAATCATTCAAAATTTCTTTTGATCTTTACTTAAAAAAGTTTCAGTTCCACCAACATTACTCTCAAAGCAGAAGGTGACAACAAAAAAAAAAAACTAAATATAAAACCTATTTTGGCTCTAAAAATCTGAAACCTGTTAACCATTAAATGTGGCTTTAATTTCTGAAAAGACCCCCATTTCATAAGGCATTATAAAATAAAACAAATATTGCGGATTATGATATTTTTAACAATGCTCTAAAATGAAATTAACCAAGTATCAATGGTTCTGGGATTTTGTGTAACATTAACACTAAAGCTCTTGTGTGGTTTACAGCCAGGAAGAAATACTGTTAGTTTCTATAAAAAAAAAATTAATTAAACCACAATTTTTACGCACAATTAAAGTTTACATCGATATAAATGGTGATGAGTCATGCTATGTCTCATTTTGAACAAATATCAATATCATATCGGCTACCTCCCAGCCCTAGCTTTAGCAATGTCATATTTTTTCTATGCTTTTCAAATAAATTGTACAACCCCCTTGGTCCTCACTGAGGCCTCCTAGTGGGCTGCAGACTCCCGGTTGATAACCACTGCATTACGTGGTTTTGTCTGGGAACACATCGCTATTGTCGGAATGTAGGGCTCTCTGAAACGGTTGTCAGTTCCTTAAAAGCGAGTCTTTTAGCTCATCTAATCAATGACTCTTGTCAAGTAAGTCAGCTTTGTTCAGCCAGATCCATCAGATTGACAGGGCGATGGTATCTTCTGCTGTAGACAAGGTGTTGCATTACATGATCAAATGACTAGAGAAATAGAAACCAACTTTTTGCAGTTTTGTATCATTACAAAGGAGCTGTCTATCTGCATCTAGCAAAAACAAACGTTCTCACATATCTCATTGTTCTGAGTTCCCCAAACTTTGAAGGAAAACTGGATAGCATTCGCTCAATAAAACATCTGGTTAATTGCATGCTTGGTTTGTGTTCCATAATTGAAAAATGGAAAATAATTGAATGCTGAATGTCATCACGGGACAGTGTTAAGCCTCTGATGGCACAGAGTTTAATTAAGAATAATCAATAGCTTCCCCAAACATTTCCTTCCATGGATTGGTCTTATCGGATAGTGACAAAGTGATGCACTTTTGCAGATCCTGTGGATTGTTGATATGCATGTTCTACACTTTCAAGGGCACTTCTGTCAACCTGACCTTTGTCAAGTGACAGAGTGCAGACAGAGGGATCGCTGGCTGGCCTGTGGATGACGTGTCGCATTTCGTTAAGAATAATCACAAGAAAGGTCTTACATTGTGAAAAAAAAGTCCGGATTCATAGACGACCTATGAATTAAGTGCATGTTAGGAGACCTAATGGTAATTACTGATAGATGTTTGACACTTTAATTGCTAATGAATGGCTCATTGATTTTGATTGCTTTAAATTTATCTAACAGTGCATGCTGCAACTATACAAAAAAAAACATTTTAAATACAATTTAATTACTATAAACCTTTTCTTCACAAATTGAAATATGCAACTTTATTTTGTAAGTGAAAAGATGGTTTTTAAGTTGCCAATTTAGGCTATATCTGTAAAACGCAGCAGTGAATTTATAGTAATGGTTTACATTAACTGCACCTTCATAATGCCTTGATAATGCATTCAGAGAACATTCAGTGCCCCTTCATAATGCATTCATAGAACATTCGTAAGCAATCATAAAGGTCTGTTTTGAGCAGGTAAATGCTGTTTCCGCCTTAAAAAATAGAGGTGTATCTTTGTAGATATGGCCTTATTACTGAGATGACAATTCAGACTGCACAGCTATTACTGAAAAAAGATCAACGTTCGCTGAAATACAGAAGGTAATTTGCTCCTGAATTTTTACTGTGGAGGACTGTAATCATTATAAACACGGCATATTCGGACTAGATTAAAAGTATGGACCTTGCCGGTAATTGCTTCAGTTACATTACATACCCAAGTAAAGCTAATCCCATCCAAATGAGGGCTATACTTGACTTTTATAGAGGGAAATAAAGTGCTCCTGCATTTTTCCAGATAAAGGATATACAGTGAAAGTTTTATATAAAATCTGAGAATGCAAATAAGCCCCACCTCAAAATGACTGGTTTATATCGTGTTACATCAGTGCCAGAAATGTAATTTTGGCCACCGGCTGCTCGGTCACTGACAGAAAATATACTGCACAGCAGGGACAGGTGCGACTGTGCCCAGGCCCTCATGTATAATAAAACATACCATGGAAAACAAATAAATTAATAAATCAATATGAGACAGAAGCACGTTTGCTGGGGGGTGCAAGGGCCACTTAACGGCGCTCACGCGGGCGTCCATCTCTCCCGTGCTGGTTGGCCGTAACAATGAACGTGGTGTCTAACATAGTGCAATTTATCTCCATATCAAACCGCCGAGGGAATTCTATGGTGTCAAGCTAGCCATTTAGTCTTTTATCTAAGATTTAATATTAAAATCGGCTAAATGTTAAACTTTATTGTCACATTGTACAAATGAGTTATTTCGTCTATCTATCTATCTATCTATCTATCTACCTACCTACCTACCTACCTACCTACCTATCACCTGCTGTCATGACCTTTCCAACCCCTTCTTATGAACTTGCTTAATGCCAATGACACCCCTAGTGGACAGAAATCATCTCTGAAAAGGAAAAACAACAACAATGACCTCTTTGGGAGCTGCCATATTACACAATATGTCTGACAAATGTTTCTCCACACTTATTATGAGAATAGGACTGAGTCACTCAGTCCTGAAGATTGTGCAGAGATTTGAGCCATATGCTCTGGATGAGCGTGTGTGGACGAGGGCATATTGCTACTGTAGAGAAACACTAATTATTACAGACCCGTGATTATTACACATACACCCTGACTTGTTCTATTGCATGCATGCATTCATAACTGATTATCTGGAGGAAAAGTTCCAAGTTTAATAGCAAATACATGCTTTCAAATATATTTCTCTTGTATATACCATATCTAGATAAGCCATCATGGTACCATGTCAATCTATGTAAATAAGATCTATGTCTCTGAATATTTTATTTCTGACCTGTTTCAAACCGAATCACATGCCCTGTAAAGTGTTCTCGTAGGCTCAATATTTATGAGTTATAGGAATAGGCTGCCCATCCTCATCACAGATTTCTGTTGACCTGTTTCAGTTTTCCGGACCTATTTCAGTGAGAGCTTCACTTTGTTGGCTGGGACATCATTCTCCTAATATATGTGCCATGAAAAATCATTGCTTCAACATGTTTGATGTTTCCATACCTATTTCAATGCTACAGCTTAGCAGTTGAAATGATCAAGTGTGTGTGTGTGTGTGTGTGTGTGGGGGGGGGGGGGGTAGAATGTGGGGGGATGGCTTATTGTTGCAGCATTTATATCCAAAACTATAATTCTGGAATCATGCCACGATGGTCTCACTTAATTGTCACCAACATAAATTATAAATCATATTTCAGGTGGACCAGTAAATGCGAGTCTAAAATTGTTTTCAGAAACACACACAGAAACACACACACACGTCTTTGTGGGGACTCTCCATTCACTTCTATGGAGAAAACTCTAATCCTAAATGACCTTAGCCTATAACCCAGCCATAACCTTAGCCTTAAGTAACCAAACATTTTAAGTTTTTTGATTGCATTCACAGATCTTCGTGGGGACCATAAAAAATCCCCACAACATCAAAATAACAGCTTTCTGTCACATGGGGGAAATTTGGTCCCCCCAATGCAATATAAACATAATCCACACATACACAGTAATGATAGATTTGAATGGAATGCTGAAAAAGGCATATAACATGAAAACGATATAGGGAATATAACAGAGGGAAGCAGTATAATTTCTATTAGTAAAATTCTAAAATGTCCCTGTGTCTGTGTATGTCTGGGGGAAGGGGTGTAAAGAAGATTCTAAATATTCTGTGAAGGTATTTGCCAGTAGCATCACACCTTGATATCTTGAGAAGGAGGAAGTCAACATAGAGAATCTAATTAATTCATTAATTTCTTCAATCAAAAAAGAAAGCGATATAAATAACAGTGGAGAGCAGGTAATAATTAGGGCTGTCAAAATTGACGCGTTAACGCGGATTAATCCAGCGTTGTGATTAATCTGATTAAATATATT
>JAODKM010000118.1:4322134-4342400 GCA_026780845.1 Petrocephalus sullivani | reverse complement strand
GCGTTAATATATTTAATCAGATTAATCACAACGCTGGATTAATCCGCGTTAACGCGTCAATTTTGACAGCCCTAGTAATAATCAAAGGCACTAAATAGGGTGCTAGAGTAGGCCGTTTTTATTAGTTAAGTGTGGATCAAAAGAAAGCGAGAATAGCTAATTATTTGTGTAAGTTCTTTGAAGAGTAACCTGCACCTTTTCTTTTTAATTCATTACTGTAGAGAAGAGGGTATTTCGCAAGGAGCATGTGGCCAAAAAAGAAACTTCCTGTTCTAATTATTTCTGCATGAACAGCGTCAGTTTTCGTAACCAAGCTTCGTGTTTTCCACCCAAAAAGTCTCCCCATGCTTTTGGAGAACTGGGCGTGTTTCTTAAAATACATTTGTAGGCTGGACAACTGGAGGCCTGTGCCTGGCCGCGCCCGCGGCGCTGCGAGGCATGACGCTCACGGCCAATGAAGTGAGAGGGCCGGCTGACAGGCGGCCACGGTTGTGGGGGAGCCAAACCGTCAGGCCGAGCTGTGCCTGCTCCCCTGTGTGGAGAAAGGGTGAGAGCAGCCTGCCATCCCTGGCACAGACTGGCAACCACTGGGAGCGGGGTGGAGCACAGAGCTGGCAGAGACTGGCCGAGGGCTCCGACGTCATCTGCCTTCTTTGGAGTTCCGTGTTGGTTTTTCATTCCGCCTTGTTTTTTTTTTGAGCCCTCTTATTTACACTTCTTTATGGAGGGTGCAGCTGCAAGCCTTCAGTCATAAACAAGCCATTATTCCTTTGTTTACCACATTATCCAAAAGCATATTTATATAATTATCTTTATAATGCTCATTTGTATTTATGTCTTCAGCTTGTTTTTACTGCACTATCCCTTCATCCCACACAAATATTTATATCAATATTTATTTTACCTGTTCACCACAGATTTTCATGTCTATGAGTGTAATGATTAATTCCCATTTTAATTTGTAATTACCCAGAATGCACTACCACAGATCACATGAGACGAGGGGTTCTTCTTATGTCTCTGCCTAGTATAGTCTTGACGCAGTAGGCAGGAGGGCATCAGGATTGACTGACACTGTTTTCTCTGCTGGCGAAGCATGGCATCTCCAAAAAAGCCGAAGATGACTGATTCCCTAAATGTTCGGTCACCAAAACGGTATACTGCAAGAGCACAAGATTTTGCAAACACAAAGCTGAGCGGTAAATAAGTTATCAGTAACTGCCATGCATACACGCCTGGAGTGTGAAATCCATGGAGATTGCATCCTCTAGAAGTCTCTTTAAGAATGTGTAAATATGGCTATATATATACATGAGAGGCCACACTGTGAGAAGACCTTGGTGGGCATGATGGTTAGGGCTTTATGGGTGATGTTTACCATGCACATCGAAGGTGATGTCAGTCACTGTCATCAAAAATGCAGCAGTGAGTTGGAGCAATCGCTCAAAAACTGACTAGAAAATTGACCTATCCAGACTGTAAGGTAGATGGAAGAACAAGGGTTTATAAACATTAGGCAGGGTTCTGTGTGGGCTCTTTGGGTGGGTTGCATCCTGTCGTAGGATTGCTAGGGGCAAACTTCTCATAGCAATGACATGCTTGTGGGCTTTCATGGGCCACTGGCATCAGAGGAGCAGGAGTGAGATGAGACACTGAATGCAATATTAATTACTATGAAATGCAGCATCAGCCCAGAGAAGCATAGATAGAAGCATGTTCCACAAATGTGTTATAGAACAAAGGGGAAAATGGTTACAAAATACTGTAATGCAAAAGACAAATTTTCTTCTTGTTAATCTTCTTAGCAGCACAACACAATGCAGGAAGTTAAAAAAAGGGTCATTTGGAGAACACTTGGAGTAATCTTGTTAGGCGTGATTACGGATACTTCTGCATGAGATATTATGGATTTTGTCTTTTTATTCATTGACCTGTATTAGAATATGCACTGGTCAGCAGGGTTTGCCCAATATTTGTCCTTCAGACAATATTTGTCCTTCAGAAAGTCTGGAGTGATATTTTGAATTACAAAGCAGCTTTGCAGTGATATATACAAGAGGACCAAAGACAATTATGCTCAGTGGAGTCACCCTGGCCTTGAGGATCATGTCAGGTGTCTTCTCTGTGAATTGAAATGCTATTTTTATTCCTCCAAAGTCTAAAGAGAATAATGTTGGGGGGCTGACATCCCCGCAGCCTCCCACTCCTGTCCTGTCAAATGGTCAGATTAAAGTTTATGGAGACAGACCTTATGGACGTGACAAGAACAGGAAAGTTCAGGGGAAAATTACTCACAGCTTTTTAAAGATCATTGGCTGATGGTGGATACAGGAAGTCATAGTTACATGTGCGTGCTTCCTGTGGGAAACAAATTGTGCCCCCAACTGTAGTTTTGCGTTGCACCAGCAAACAAAATGTTCAGATTTGGTTGTTGGTAAAGCCATCATGATGTTTCTTCTCATATATTGTTAATATATGGGTCCTTCTGATCAGTCGTAATGTAGAATATGAAAGACCGAATATCAAATGCCTCAACTAAGAGCACAGAGTTTCCTAATTCATGCTATATCATACTGTTATTTGAAATTAATGACACAGAAGCACACAGAGGTCATCATCTAATAAATAATAAGCTTTTTTTTGCATAGCAGCAAACATTTCAATACATATTTTTAAACTCTATAGTGAGTTCAACTAATGTACCTAAATGAAAAGTTTTACAATATCATTTGTGACATATGCAAAACAGTGCACAGTGCATTTCTCAAAACAATTCGTACAAACAGCACCACATAATGGATTACGTGCAAAAGCCTGAAACTTTCTCAAAATCCTTAGTTCATCCCCAGAAGTAAATATTTATGTCAGAGAACTTGTCAGTGCCATCAGAATGACATGTCCTTGTGTCATTGTTCACGAACAAGAAAGTCAAAATGCTTAGCCATGTTGTCAATAAGACAGTTCACGCTGTAAGTATTTTCCGATGTAAAGAATGGCTAAGGTTTTGACAGCAGTGCTTGAAAATGCACAAGATTGTACTTTTTCTGTATGGTATATATCAAGTTAAGCAGTACAAAGTTACACTTACTGAACATACATCGTAACACACAAACATACATACGTATCTATACATATGTACAAGAGTAGCAAAGCTACTTTGATCTACATAAATACAGACTATAAATATGCATACATATGTGTTCTACAGTATATATACTGTATGTAAAAGTATATTTGCGTATACTATAGAGTGCAAGTGGAATACTATAAAAGGAAGCATTACAGCAAGAATACAGTATTATAGTACATTGCACATTGTTGGATTACATAAGTGTGTATGAAACGTTTGAATGATTGTGGACATGGACTTTCTCCCATGTATCCTTTGAGCAGCCTCGGTCATTACAAGGCCATGATTGAGGATGTGGTCCACAACTGTGTCCCTCACTTCATCAGGACCCTGCCTCTGTTCTTGGCCTCTTCTGCCTCTCCCTCTGAAGTTAAGATGCAGCTGAGAGCAATTCATCAATTCAGGGCGTATTTATAAGAAACTGAAACTTTAATGTATAGAGAATATGCTTGACAGATTATGACAACTGGTTCAACCATTTTGTATGTAATGACTTATACCACGAACAAATGCCTAGATGTTTAAGAGGGTAAGACTATGCAACAGTAAAATACATTTTGACTAACATGACATAAACAATTGAAAAAGCATGAATCAGCAGATGATTGTAGCTCGTTCATCATTTGCGTGACTGTGCAAAAGCATTTTCAATTTGACCAAAAGAATGAGACTTTGCATTTATGATGTATGTAACTGACTCAATGATGTGGAGTAGTTTTGAGAATGACATTTCTGATCTGAGAAACGTACCAAACCGGCTGAGAAAAACTTTTGTGTTGTATTTGGATGCAATAGCTGCCTTCAAGTAAACACAGATGGTGATATTGTGGCCCTCGTTCACCCGGCGGCACTATTCAGAAGAGTATCCAAGGCAATTGAATTATTTCTCCAAAATAATAAATATAAAAGGTTGATATTTCAGGTTTACAGAAACATATTTATCCTAGAAAAATAATTGGTGGATTTAAATATACTTTAAAGTCATTAAATGGAACCTTTAAATATTTTTATGAGTGCCATTTTGTGTTCCTTGAGTTTTTAATCCATGTATAATGTCCTATGGGGAAGAGCTGAACAGACTGAACCATTTTCTAAAAGCCGTAATATTTCCAGCGGAAAAATTAGAAACTCTTCTACCATGTCACCATGATTTGCTTTCCATGGATACAGACAAAAGTAACTGGTATAGCTACAGGAAAATGCAGGTCATGCGACACTGAGTGCAAAGCTACTCTGATCATTTGGACTATATTGTTATGAAGTAGCCCATTTACTCATTAGCTGGCTAAGTGCTAATTATGCCTTTCCATGTATTTTGGAGCTGACCACTTGTTGTCGACTTACAGCAGCATTTAGTTAATTGTGGTGTAATTGATATGTTCATATTAACAGGGATGATGGATAAAACATTGGTTTGTGTGGTTTCTGCCTGTGTAAATTTATATATGATGACCTCAAAAATAAAAAAATGTCCATGTGGCACATCTAGTATTTTGGCTGTGGTAGTACTTTGGAAATGATATAATGACAGTGTCTTTGGCAAGCAGCCATACTGTATGTGTGTATGGTGTAGGTAGAATGGTTTGTTTTCTGTTTTTTTTAGTTTTTTTTTGTTCTTAACTAACATCCGCTTAGGCATCCAAAAGCAAATTACAGGAAGCAAAAGAAACCCAGCTGGTTTTAAACAACAGCTTTGCGTTTTAACGCTGTTTATTTATCATTATTCAGTGTTGTTTAAAGAAAGCCCTGTTAACGTCACTGGTAAAAAGAGAGTCTGCGAGTCTGCTTCTTTAGCTCCTATCTGTGACACATAAAAGTCAGTGATTTTCTTCTGTGAACCAGAGTTTGCTGGTTTTTCCTATAGATTTGACAAATGCTTCAGCTTTGCTGAAACACAATGCTCCTTTCAGAAACTTTAACCAGGTGATGGTTCTGAACTGTAGCTTGTTAGCTGCTGAAACCCCTCTACCTTTGCTGTTGCTCACAGGCTAAGAATTACTGAAAAGTTTGTACTTTTTTCCTATGATTTTGGATTCCTCTTCCTGCCCCGTTTGTACCCAGTCAACCATAGACTGCCTACCAACTCTGACCATCTGGCTTGTGTTCTGAATTTCTGGACTATAACCCCATGTCTGGATCTAAGAGGGATGCAAACATTCAGTAATTATGAAAGATTAAGATATACAGAGTGCAGTCATTACCCATTTTTCTCAGAGAGGCCTCAGATCGATTTTATCCACATATCCAAAGCAGTCCACAAATACCCCCAAGGGAATCAAGATTATTGCAGTGAAAAGCTTATTTTTGCATAAAAAATGCTTTCATCCTTACAACAGCAAAACAATAAAATCCAGGACTACAGTATACAATATTAGCTAGTCCAGTTTGCCTCGATTCAAATCACATGTTTATGATTCCAGTCGTCTTTTCATATTTGTGGGTGCCGCCTGTGCTTGAGATAATCCAGATTTTTTAAATGGCAGTTTCATTTGTCAAAGCATTGATAAAACAGCAAGGATGATGTTTGGCTTTTTGTTTGTAGTGAAGCCACCCCCCCACCCCCCTCCCCATTTGTCTTCTGTATGCCCTGAAGAGGGAATCTAACCCAAAACAAGGTTTGAGTCCCCATGTGATACATTCCTTATCATGGGTTGTTTTCACAAAAAGCTATCCGCTTAACGTGACAATAACGTTTCCAGGGCCAGCCCTAGTGCAAGCCAATATGCCGTGCAATGTGCAGTGTTGTGTGTCTTAGTGTTTTAATCAATCTCAAACAAAAAAAGTTAAATAATTGTCCTTCTGCCACTTTCCTTGCAATGAGAAAGAGAGATGGAGGTGGCTGTGTCAATTGAAAAGCCATTTTCCACATTATTTCACATTTAGCACAAAAGTCAGTTTAAGGACAAACTGCAGTTTTGGGTTCGTGTTTCAGTGCAATTTTGGTACAGCAGGGGAAACAGATTTTTTTCTGAGACTATTTATTATTAAAAGTTAAAACAATTATGAAGTTCAAATGTGCCTGAATAACTAGACAGGCTTATTTGCACATTATAAAAAAAATGAGATAAATTTAAAATCAAAAATATGAACTAAATGTCATGTTCTCTACTACCAAGTATGGCCGTCTATCTACAGCTGATTTTGCTTATATGCTACGAAGAGACTAACGTGCAGAGGCTGTTTCTGCCTTGCTCTGGTCTGGTCATGCACACACCCGAATGACGTTGTCTCATGTGTTTTCAACAACATATTCAAATTCAAGATAAAACCAAGGCTCTCCAGCTGTTATCAACTACTCTCTCCTCTCCTGTGTTTGTGTAGTTTATTAGGAAACAAAAATGTTCCCAAACCACTGCTGACACACTACAGTAGAAAAATGTTTCAGTCTGAATATCAGCATTAAAAAAACAAAGAAAGTAATAAGATAAGTGGGCTCTTGAAGATGCTGGATTTACTTAAAACCTACAGCTTAAAAGGGAAAGTCGCTGGTATTCAAGCTAACCCGTTGAAGGAAAAGATGTTCTGTCTCAAATTTTTGGGAGGTTTTTATGCATTTTAGCAGCATCCCTGTAATGCTTAAATGTTTACTCTCCAGGCGTCATACACACAAATAAGAAAATTTACTGCTCCGGAGAGCTTGTGGTTATAGAAAGGTAGAAAGACTATTCCAGTGAATCATGACTTTTTTGTCAATTACTTGTTTTCATCTCCATTTCATTATACTGGCTAAATATAGGGCAAACAAATTATAACAATCAGATTATGGGGGGATTAATCTGGTTTGTAGAAATAGATTCATGGGCCGTAATGAATTATGCAGCTTGTCAACGCTGAGCAGATTAATTCCCTGAAACTGTAAAGGGCTGGCTGCATTTAACAGTAGACCGAATTGGCTTGACTTCCATGCAGGAAGAGATGATTGAATTCTACTGCCTGTAGTGGAAAAGTATTTTCAGTGTTACAATTATTGTTTCCGTGGCTGTAGTTGTTTTTCATGTTCCTTTATTGAATATGTCCATGCGTTTTCAAAAAAAAAGAGAGACAAAAATGAACAGCTATTCTTTGTCTGACAGGCAAAATAGCAGAGATGAGAAAATGAGCCCCTGTAATGGGATCGCTTATTTTCTGTAGCCTCAGCTAGCGGGTCATAATGATTAATTCTGCTGCTACTGAGGTCTAACAAATGAAGTTCAGTTCAGTGCTGCTCTCCGCATGACAATTCCATCTGAAGCATGAGTCATGTGACCGCTGTGTGGCATGCAGTATCGTGAATTATACGGAGAGAAACACGTAAACATCTTTACCTCCACTCACAGTGGAGGCTTACCTAGACATGTTCTTCAGGAGAGCCTGCAGCGGCATGCTCTGCTAACCAGCAACTTAGCTATAATCTTCTGACTATACTTGTTTATTTAGATTCATTTAGCTTTGCACTTGTGTTTATCTAGTTTTTGAAACATCTGGGGAAGGGGCTTACTTACAGAGAGCCTGAAACAACAACCCCAGCCCCGTACACACACGCAGGTTTTTTTTACTTCTTCTTCAGTAAAAAGACACGGAAAAACAGTTGTTTAGTTGTTATTTGCTACTGGTTCAGTTACCCAAACCGGACAATGGAAGTTTGAAGGCAAATTTTTTATCTGAATGTTGCTTGTTGAAATCCTAGATGGAATCAAAGTCAACACTCAGCAAAACTCTTGATATGAATTCTTCTGCTAAACTATACAAACTATACAAATAGGTACGAAGGATTGCAAGTCACTTTACATACAAATAATATATTTTTTGAATTTCTGTGTGAAATATTTAATATACCAATGGTTTGTAAGCAGGGATGTAATAAAAACCATATGACACATTTGAGAAGACTGTGTGGTGTTAATTAACACTGATGAAGCAGGAAAGAAGAGCTCTGATGGTCAAAAAGCAGCTTGATTTAATCTCACCAGGGAAATAGTTCTCTCCAGGGCTTTTTAGATGACATAAACTGTAGCCACATAAGCAGAGTGGTGTTTGAGAGGCTAGAGGACCAATTAGGCAGGAGACATGTAAATGGTCCATTAAATTCGATCAAGCCAACAAAATATTTGCTTGTGATGTCAGAAGACAGTGTATAATTTCCCCTTGGAATCCTGTACTTTTCAAAATCAGAGAGCTGTTATGGGTTTCTGTCGTTACATGCTTGATTTCCACGGGACGGGATAAGAAGCATGGTGGTCTCGCACCTTAGGGCTTTGCCCCCGTTTTCCTCCAGTCAGAAGGTTTCTACCAACTCCTGCAGGTTTTCTCTCTCAATCCTCAGACATGCAGTTTGAGTTCATTGGTGTCTCTGAAGGGCCCTTAGTGATGTCAGTTGAATATGTTCCTACATCCATTATTCAAATTAGAGGTGGACTCCAAGCCATTTTTAAAAATTTCTTTTGCCCTTGAGTTGGACAGTGTGTAGCTCAGCAGGTTGAAGATCTATGCCTAAGTCCGGAAGGTCACAGGTTTGACTCCTGTGGCCGGCAGAGTAATCCTATCACCACTGGGCCTTTGAGAAAGGCTTCTAGGGTTCTAGATGCTGGCAGATACTGTGCTGTGACCCCAGGACTTACTCTCGCCAATATATACGTGTGGGTGTCTGTGTCTAATATAGAGATTAAGATGGGACGTGCAAAAAACTGCCCAATTTCCCCACGGGGATGAATAAAGCACCTCTATTGCATTTCTCGGTCTTTTAGAAAAAATAATGAATAGTACAGATCATGCAGAAGTATTTGCCGTAAATGGTGTGGGGTGGCGAGCTGAGAGGATAACTTGTGCTGCCAGGAAAGCTGTGAGAAGGCTAATTTTGCTGCTGCCGCTGGGTATACCATACAGCAGGCAGCATTTCAACTGATCAGACTTAATGGAATACCTCCTAATGCAATACATTCACAGTCTTACCTGTGCAATACGAATGTATCTTCCCTTATCATAACCTATGTTGTTGCACTGGATACAGGAGTCAGCAAAATAACAAATTATTGTTATCACAATCATAACTGTCTACTTTATAATCATTCATCATAAGGGTAACCATGATGCAGGTACCAGATCCAGACAACTGGAATCTGCTATTCATGCATTCCAGCCTGCAAACAAAATGAAATATTAGTTGAACTCCTGGTTTCATGCAAAGTTATTCATAAATAATAGTGGCACCTCAGTCACCAAAGAGACAGCAGGCCCGTACTAATAAGTTCTTTCAGAAAGAATTAGGCCATCCATCACCTCCTAATGTTTGTATTCTAGTATTATTCTAAAGAACATCACCTGGCTCAGTTTAAATTTTTGTCAACAATCACCAATGTATATGGGTGCCTTCAGCTCAGAGTTATACATTGATATTTTGATATTTTGAAGCGAACACAAACCCTGAAAGGACAGGAAGAAGTCTGTGACGTTCCTGATAAAATCCCTCTGGTCACAAATCTGGAGCCTCGCAAGAATTCCACTGAAAAACCCAAGAAAGATCCAAGAATAATAACTCAAGAAAAATGAAATTCCTGCTTGCGGTGTTACTCCAATAATATTTCTTTACTTCTCCTGTCCTTCTCCTTTAGGCAACTTAGCTAGTCCTCAGTTCCAAAATATGTTAGTAGTAAGGAAAATATGAGACATGTTAAACTCTCAACGAGACCGAGATGACAGAAAGATCGTCACTGTATCCTCATAGCATCTGCAGTGCGTACATGCATTTTAATATTTATTGGCTAGAGCAGGCCGTGTAGCGCAGCATATACTTGAGCACAACTCAGAGACCCAAACTGAGCGAGGTTAAGGTGTGAAAATGACCAGCTGGCCATTAAGAATGCTGCGAAAATTTGTTTTATATTTCTCCTGGCAACCCCTCCAAATAAGCCATACTTGTTCAGTCGTCTTCTAATTGTACTGTTATGAACTTTAACATTTGACATGCTAATGGAGGCCTGCACATTCTGAGACATAGCTCTTGGATTCTTTTTGTAATTTCTCTGAGCATTGCATGGTCTGACCTTAAGGTGAATTTGCTGGGACGTCCACTCCTGGGAAGATTGGCAACTGTCTTGAATGTTTTCCACTTGTGAATAATCTTTCTCATTGTAGAATGATGGATTTCAAATTGCATCGAATGGCCTTATGACCTTCCCAGACAGATGGGCAACAACAATTGTGTTTCTAAGATTATTGCTGATGGCTTTCCTCCTTGGCACTGTGTTACCACACACCCGAATGCTCCAGACCAGCAAACTGGTAAAAGTTCTGCTTTTACTGAGGTGGTCACACTTGATGATAATCAATGATCAAGAGCATTTGGTTAGCAGCACCTGGCTGCTGCTTACCCTCTTCCTATGGAAGCAAGGTGTACTTCCTTAATTGTTCATACACTGCTTCTGCATGTTGCCTTATTTTGTGTTAAATGAATAATGAAGGGGTAGATCAGGACTAGGCAATCAATGCAAACATACAATATTATTAGCAAACTGAGACGTAATACTAGCAAAACAACAACAACAATACTACTTCTACTAATACTAATGATCGTTATAGTAACATTAATAATCATAATTGTTGTTGCTGTTGTTATGGAAAAGACAAGAGGCAAAAAAATCAAGTAAAACTAGTTACAAAATTCTACATTAATGCCATTAAACACACAGGTTTAGATCTATTCATAAATCCGATGTATTTACATCCCTGCCCCCTATTTTACTAGAACTTTCCCTTAAAGAGCAGTGAATGTAGACAGCACATTCGAAGGCAGCATCTGACCGCGCTCCTACCCTGCTCTCCAGCAGTAACGCTTATATGCCAGATCAATGAAATGTGGGGATTTGTCAGGCTCCTCTGAAATAGCTCTTCATTCATGCCATCAGCACGGTGACCTTTCGGAGCATGCTTACAAAAACGGCCCCAAGCACAGAGAAGGCGCACGTCAACCATGGGAAAAAATATATATTACATATACATACATTATTTGACTTTGTGTCTTGAACAAAGAGAGTCACAATTCCATATTATTATGGAGTAAGTCCTTCACATAAAAACAGGTCAGAGAGGTAGATTAATGGGTTCTGTTCACACCCTATGGACACATACGTCTGCAGTTCCAGGTCTGCAATACAGGGTCCCAATATTTCTCATGTTTTAGTAAGCAAAGAATTATATATTTTTTACACGAGTGATGTCATACTCCGGGTGCAGATATATTCCCCAGAATTTTGTTTTATATGATTTATGAGACGGTAAATTATTACCGTTATTATTATTATCCATCCATCTTGCGACTGCTTGGTCAGGGAGACTTGCAGCATATCCCAGGCAGCTTGGAACCCAAGACTGGAGTACCTGACACAGTACACAAACACACTCATACTCAAGCTCACAATCACACTCTATGGGCAATTTACTGACAGTAGTAGCAGGAGGTTTTTCTTAGGTTGTCTGTGAAATCTGAAAACAGTCCTGGGGAAATATCCTGTGGTGGTGGTTTTTTCAAAAGCTTTTATTTATCTTCACGGTGTTTGTTACAGCAGAATCACCACCTCTGGACAGAGATAGCAGCCGCTGCTGTTAACACTTGAACGTGTAAGATAACAGTAGACATTAAAGTTGGCCCTTCCACAGGTAGCCTGACATGTGGGTGTTCTCCATCAGTGGCCAGCATTGTGGGGTGGCAAGCTGCAATAGACAGGGCTCAGATATAATTTAACTTCCTTTGTCTGTGTGTGAGTAGAAATGGACATGTGGACAAGATTGATAGGACACTGTATGGCTGTGGCCTGACTGCGATTGATACTCCCCTAAAGTCCAGTCGCTCATTTATAATATTTTTTTTTGTGTGGAAGGTTTCACCTTGTTTTCTAGACAAAGGAGTTGGCAGAATTCCGTCCTCTTCCAAAGCCTGAAAATGTAGCACCTTTGCCTTTGCTATGTTATTTATGATACTGAGGAAGCTGGATTAATCATCACAAGCAAGGGCATTATTCTATGCCACACAGAGGTTCAAGCACTTGGCATGTAAAGGGGCTTTTTTGTAAATGTAAAATAGAAATATATTCAAATATAACCAGAAAGTTTTAAGATTAAATCAAAGCGATAACTTGGTGGCAGGTGATTTCTAACTTGAGCATGCATGGTACGTTGTGCATTGTGAGGATGTCTGAAAGAGAAGCACCACTGTGCATATTAACAGCTTTAAGCTTTATTATTCCTCAGATAAACAGCTCTAACTGTTGCTTTGCAAAAAACCTATGAAACCACACAGCTTTCATGTCAATATTCTCGTGTTGACGGAATCATTTTATAGCTTTTAAACTCCAGCTGAATAGCTATGGATTAAAATGAAAGCCCTGTTATCATTAAGTTATGAGGAATCGAAAGGCTAATTGAAAAAAAAGGCCGTTTAGTGTCACCTTACGGAAACTGACAAATGAGTAAAATTCCTGGAGACTCTCCTGGGACGCAATTAACCTTCGGAAGCCAAAAGTCTTGACTGGACTTATAGGAGGTCAAATTATCCAAGACCTCTGTTTAAATTATATTGCACCAGCAAAATTCCTCGATGAGTAAAACCAAATTACAAGTTTATTGTGGTTCTTCCTTGTAAATATGCCAAAGAAAAAAATCACAGGGCAACTGTGTACATCGACACGTAATGATCAAATGTCCTACAATGAAGCAGTTGTACACAGCACCTGTATCAAAATTCTCTCGATTTTAATTCTACAATGTTCTACACAGTAAACATACTGCTGCATATGTAAATAAGTACATCACATTCAGAATGACCCTCCTAAACTGTTTTCTCTAGTTGAACATTTATGTAAATGAAAGAGAATTTGGAATTAAAATCACAGAAATGAAAGTAAATAACTTATAATGTATTACTGTACTAAAGCAGGCTTTTTCTCAGAGATATTCATATACTCATGTATTTTACAAATGCTTTACATCAGGGCTGGCCAACCCTGCTCCTGGAGAGCCACAACCCTGCAGAGCTTAGGTGCAGCCCTAATTTAACACACCTGATACTGATAAAAGGGCCCGTCAGAAGCATCTCAGTATTAGAGTCGGCTTTGCTTCAATATAACTGACTCTAATTGAGATGCTTCTGAAGGGTCTGGTTATCAGTATCAGGTGTGTTAAATTAGGGCTGCACCTAAGCTGTGCAGGGTTGTGGCTCTCCAGGAGCAGGGTTGGCCAGCCCTGCTTTACATGTTATTCTTATGGTTATATGCAGTTGTATTGAATACAACGACATTCATACAGTCTTCATTAACGATTAACAGTGTTATTATAATTATTATACTGTATAGGTGCATCAAAGTTTATGTCCATATAAATCACCTCAATGTATCAGCTCGATGGTCAGCAAAGCCTTTCTGGGGATTTCAAATAGCAACAGTTGAGGTACAAGCATGATTTAATCCTGGCAAGCGCAAGATGGCAAATTCCTGAGGCATCTTCTGAGAGGGTGCAGAATCACCCCCCCCCCTTCGCAGTGTGGGTGCCATTGTCTGAGATAACCTGAAACTGGATGGTGAAGCTTGCCCAGGGCACCACCCAGGCTTTGACTGGCACTTGGAACAATTCGAATGGCACCATGCTTTCTTTTGAGTTCTGGACTGAAGCAGAAGCTTCCTGTCTAATTCAGCTTATAATGTAAAAAATATATTGTCAGAGATCCTCTGGCTTTGAATATTTCAAGATTGTTTTCTATTTGCTAACGTTCCATTTTCTCAGTTTTTGTGTGAAACTCATGGATGCTTGGATAGCAATATGTTTATCAATATTTCTGCAAACTCCTCAGTACATTTGGGAAACCCTTGGCAAGATGTATTACATTGATAATTTCAGCCATCCTTCAAGGCTACTTCAGAGTGTACAATTTGGAGGCTTCATTGATTATTAAACAAATACATAACTCATGTTTAATAGGAGGTGAATATAAAAAGCTTCAACTGAGTAATTATATTATAGGAAGTACATTCTAATTTGCAAGGAAAAAAAACAAGTGATAAAAAGATTATGGATGAGATATATGCGATAGTGATAAAAAAAATCTATTTTCCTTTGAATTACAATATGGCATATTGCAATGGGAAAAATTTAGTCAAAACTGGCAAAACTGACTTAACATATTTTGTAAAACAAATCTATGGATTCTAACACGTTAAAATTTTCTGGCTTCAATAGCTACCCCTCCTACACAAATGCTAGATGGTGTAAAGCATAACTACAAGATTAATGTTTCTCTAAAACTTTTCCAGTTTTGAATCTTTGATATTATCATTGTGCTATTTATTATTATTATTATTATTATTATTATTATTATTTTTGTGCTATAAAAGGTAAATTGTAGTCTTGGTGTTTGAGAAATTCTCATGTGGAATTCTCGGAAATTGGCAGCTACTAGCTGCGATCCACATGCAGGGATATCAGGCATTATTACTTAGGTTAAATGGGACATGCTTTACTTGGTGTACATTCACCAGTAAATTAAACATGAAGAACAAATTTTTGATTGACTTCTGCTGAAGTTCTCCTTTAGAGTTCCATGAAACACATGCTGTCCCTCATGCCCGGACATCCAAAGTTCTCTGAACTTGTGCCTGTTCCCTGGTCTCCCCCCAGATCCCCCAGATCAGCTACGCTTCCACCGCCCCGGAGCTGAGCGACGACCGTAGGTACGACTTCTTCTCCCGCGTGGTGCCACCGGACTCCTTTCAGGCCCAGGCAATGGTGGACATCGTGAAGGCCATGGGATGGAACTATGTGTCCACAGTGGCTTCGGAAGGCAGCTATGGCGAGAAGGGAGTGGAGGCCTTCATGCAGCTATCTAGAGAAGCAGGTGAGTAAGCTAGCTCCAAAATATTAAAAAGCAAAGCTTTTCTCGAACACAAATACAAATTCCATTGTACTCTTCAAATTTAAACAATTCGCTGATTTTATAATCAATTTTAACATCTATAGGTGTAAAATATTGTGTATTTGCAGGCGGAAGCCGCATATTCAAAACAAGAGTATACTGAATGTCACAAGGGAAAAAACATCAAAAATGCAAGGCAGCGTTATTAAGCTGCAGCACAACTTCTGGGCAGATTAAGTTTTCATGTAAAATTCCTACTTAGCAATGATTAAAAGGCCAGTTGAGGATGTGTAGTTGAACCAAATATGTAGTGACATTCAGGGGATTATGACACTGTGGTGTGACATTATGTTGTGTATAAGATTTAGTCTCATTTTAGGAGATCCTGTAATTAAATAGCTTGAATAATGTGAAATAGACTGTTGAAAAGCTGAATCATTTAATTTCACTTTGATAAGTTTTGAGTGATTTCCTTGCAGTGGAAATGATGTGTCTCTGAGTGATGAATTTTTACAATTTCACATTTTGCCCTCTGTCACCTCCTTCATGCATTAATGCCTTACAGACATCAAATAGTGGTCATACCCGCTTAATGGATTCTTATTTAAATAGGATGTATGTATACAAAACATTCCCTGCACATGCTGAGACAATGTCTGTTTCTTATTACGGTAATTTTCAAATATTATTAATATATTCATATGTTCAGTTTCTTTTATTTTAATACACTTTCATTTTCATTTCATAATACTATAAATAATGAATGGTTAGGTATTGGGATTGTTTTAGTTTTTGACAGGGGTATTTCAAGCTATTGAAAAAATCACGGGCTAAGTCAAGTGAGATACTTAGCTATTGACGATTAAATACCCCTAGTACAATTTATCATCGTACTATCATTTAGTCAAAATAAATAATAAATCTTACCTTTAGGGCCATGAAGACACAAATTCAAAATCCCAGATGATATCCCATTTCAGAAGATCTATATGATCATCCCACCCTGGGGTTTTCCCTGCCTCCAGACTCCCACAACCCTGAAGAGGGCAAGCGGTCACAGAAAATGGATAGATGGGTCACTGAGTTAGGATGGATAGATGGATATTCAATGTTTATTTCTCTCTCTCCCTCTCTCTCTCACACACACACACACACATACCATTTTCTCCAGAAGATCCTGCCTCAGCCGAATACAGCATCTCATCATAACCATTACTGCCTGCACTGGCTGTGCTGTTTGTGATCTCTGGACAAGAGAAATGTATATGGATATTAAGATTACATCTGTGACAAAGATTTTTTTTCTTATCCCTATATAGCATATATGTAAGCTATATGTTTTGTTCCCCAAGTGTGCTTTGGCAATAATGTTGTGGTCATGTCATTACAGCAAGTCCATTAGAACTGGATTGAATACCACGTTCAATGATTTAGTTCAAGTTTTCTAATAGAGATAGACAAGAAGGCTAGATAGGTTTTAGAAACCGGAGCTCTTCATCTGGGTGTGCGCAACTTCCAACTTTGTTATGCGCTGTGTAGCGCTTGATTGCTCCCCCGTCCTTCGGACATTGCAAGTCGAGTTCCTCTCAGTTACACTGTCTGTGTGTCGATTTTGCTATAACACCTCCTTTTCCATCTATAAACAGATCCTCCTGCCTTATTTAGTGCAAAAAATACATGGGGCTGGACTTAAAAATACTTGGGCCAATAGCTCCACGCGATCGAACCTATCAATGCTAATGATTTTTGGTTTTAAGTAAGAGCACTGACTTCTTATTTCTGATCCGTTCTTAGTTTAGTTTTCCTGGGTTTTGGCCAGTTTAATTGTGGTTTTTGTATTTTAATATTTAAGTATATTTACTTTTTAAAATCCCACCTCCCTAGCTAGGTAACGTAGTGTTGAATAACTGAGAGTCCTTGAATCAAAACAATTTAACCTGAAGTCTCTATAAAGGTCTATCAGTAGCTGAAAACTCCGTTCCCTTCTGTGACTTATGTGTGTATCCAGTGGAGGCTGCATCTTGCAGCAGTCAGACAGAAAAATGCATTTGATAAGTGGACCGATTGGCTAAGTGAGGTACTAGCTATAGAATACACCCTAATGCTAATAAAAATTCTGAATTCTAAGGACTGTGGAGGGACAGGAGTACCCAGAGGAAAGCCCGCAATGATACAGAGAGAACACACAAAGTCCACACACAAAATCAGAATAGAGACTTGAGTCCTGCTTCCAGAGGTGTGACTTTAAATTGAGTTGAAATGTTTCAACATAAGTAAGTGGTATAATAAATGATATTTTGGAATAAATTCTATATAGCAACATTACTGCTATAAATAAACTGTAATATCAGGCATGGCCTTCAGCACAGTGCGTCACCGGGGTAACGCTATCTCTGCCTTGTTGTAGGGAAAGATTTGCTTTTCTCCAGTGAGGACAGGGAAGCTTGTCAGGCCAGAGGGCAAAATGGACTGAGCTAAATGCATGCAAATCCTTGGAGGAAAATTCGTTTCAGTCTGCAGAAGACCTAACACTGCTATGAAGATTAAAACAATGACCTCAAGCGCACCGGCAGGGGGAAGCTAAAGGGGGGCTTAAAATAGCAAAGCGAAGGAGCGGCTTAATTAAAATTTGGCTTCGGCCAAATACGGGGAAATCAATAATTAGCAAAACGAGATATGGAAATTCTTCCAGTATACACATCTCTCCTTACTAAATGCGCCCTGTTGCCTTTGAAGATTTTTGTATTTCAGATAGAAAAAAGAAAACTCGGGCAAAAGAAAAGAATAAACAAACAAACAAAGAAACAAATGGAGTTTGCATGTTCTCCCTGTGTTGTCAGGGTCTCCCCAGGGCATCCCAATTTTCTCCCACAGTCCAAAGACATGCAGTTGGGCTAATTGGTATCTCAGAATTCCCCATAGCGCATGATTGTACATGTGACTGTGGAATGGATGCACCCAGTGATGCACTGGCATCCAGGCCAGGATGTACCCCAGCCTTTTGCTCTGTGATGCCAGCTTCCCTATGACTCTGACCAGAATAAATGATTAGCTGATGGAGGTATAAATAAATAAAGGGGCAGCATAGCAGCACTCCTCCTGGCTCCTCTAGTGCTCCTCCCTCTCGACAAAGCGGAACATGGTTACAGCAACGAATGAAGTACCAAATTTCCTACCTTCTCTCCCTTACCATTCATTCTCTGACAAGCGCCGTATCTGTATTTATAAAATAGACGTTTTGGTGTGATTGGAATGATAGGGCTGCACATTTTGACATTTAACTGTTTTTTTAGTCACTAGTTTCAGATATTCAATAACTCTTGGCTCACACCTACTGGTATTGCTATTGACATCGGTGCATCCCACTTCCTTTCTGCGTCTCTGAGCTTCACTGTGTCATATGGTTATCCAATAGGGTGTGTGTGTATGTGCCCTGTAATGTACTGGTATTCTATCCACTGCGTGCCCATTGGCTGCCTGGGATTGGCTCGGGGCCCAACCATAACCCTGTCCAGGATAACCATTTAGAAGAAGGATGACTGGATAAAAAAATACATTGAATTGCCAAGTAAATTTCAGGCATATGTGTCCTATAAATACACCCATTGAACTGATAAAACATTCAGTCAACTTAATGCATAAACGGCAGGGGCACTTGTGCCATAATTTCACCTGGTAAACAGCGTGTTATTTATCTGTGAAGGAGAGAGGAGTGGACTTTATGATAATCAAACAGTTTCATACATTAGTCTACATTAATTTATACTCAGAAACAAATTAAGAAGAAGAAACTTTACCGCCAAAAATGGATGTCTTTCACATCATATATTTTTGTTCAGGTTTTTGTTTCAGTCGTGCAACCAGAAAGCTGTAAATAAGCACAAAAAACATCCTTTTTTGACTTTGTGCCATGTTAGTCTTAAGCATGTTTGCTAACCACAGATTGACTGGTTTGCAGTTTTGAATATGTCAACATATTCCTCATTGGAGGTGGACTAAGGCTCCTCACGCAATCTACACTTATTAATGTAATGTCACATTCTTTTATAAAAAAACATACGCAGTATATGCAATTGTGAAATTTTATCAACACAAAATAGAATGTACTCAACATTAAAGGAACAATGGTCAATTGTTTAGGTGGGTTTAGGTGCCTAGCAAGACATTTCTGGTTTGATACAAAGAACTCATGCTGATATGTAATTTGGGACCGAATCTGTGTAATCCACAACACTCGAGGCTTGGATGTTAAAATGAAAAATCAAGGGACTTTGTGGACTAAAAGGTGTCTTAAATCCTTCTGTTACAGTCCCTTAATTACCAAATAACTAGTCGGTAAATATATGGTAAATACACTATACTATTAGTTAAATGCTGCAGGTAATAAGGAGTTAAATACAGTGAAACTACAGCTGAATTACTAAGAAAAATCTCCACCACCTTTGGTAATACCATGGAAACAAACAAGGCTTCCTTTTACAGCACAGTTTTAGCTTATTGACAGTTTTAGCTTATTTGCTTACTTACTTTGTCATGCTTTATTTAGTACCATTGCAGAATATACACGGTACATTGGTAGAAGTTTATGCCTCCTGCATGGAAACATAATCTATTACAAATTATATGGTAAGAGCCTGGTAATACCATGGAAACAAACAAGACTTACTTCTATAGTTTCAACTTACTTGCCGAGTAAATCATACAAATATCTGCAGGAATATTTAAGAAGATGTACCATGACACTACAGGAAAACAGTTCCTGCGGGGGTTATTACTAGGTAATATAAGGTCAAATTTGATCAACCCTTTATAAATGGGTATGTCCATGAACAATAACTATGTACGAAAAAAACAGAAGTACATACCTAAACTTGGAATGTTACCAACATAAACCTTGTGCAACTTGAACTGAGGAGTACAGTCAAACCTCCCTTATCCGGGCTGAATGAGACCAAGGGGTGCCCGTAAGTAAGAAATCCCCGTAACATGAACAACACAGTTCAACGTACAACAATGTATTGTTGTTGGTTTGCTTTTCTGTGATGGATATTACTGCATATGATTTGTTTGGTTTATTGGAATTCTTATTTCCACTTTGGTTTACTTGTTATTTGGTTCCGAACTCTTGTCCAGTTTATTATTAGGATTATTAGGAACAGATGTTCAATATCTCATTAATGCAAATATCTAATCAACCAATCACATGGCAGTTGCTTCAATGCATTTAGGGGTGTGGTCCTGGTCAAGACAATCTCCTGAAC
>JAODKM010000118.1:4286861-4296974 GCA_026780845.1 Petrocephalus sullivani | reverse complement strand
AAAAGGGGTCAAACACCATATTAGTATGGTGTTCCTAATAATCCTTTAGGTGAGTGTACATATGCAGACACAATTAAGGGGTTATGCAAAAAACCTTTTACACACCCCTTTCACCATGTTTTAACGGAAGGTACCAGCAAAAATTCAGCTGCAGTTTTTAGACCATCCCTCTTCGCCACCCTGCATCTGTAAACAGTTATTTAAAGGTCCACAAACCTTTACAGCCCTGTACAAGCTGCTCGCATGCATCTCCCCATCACTCCCATCTCCACCTGCTGTCGTTTATGACGTGCAGATGGAGGGATCAAAATCCAGCCATAACAGACTCTGTGGAGTCCAAGCCAAACACAAGTGTCCACCAAGATAAACAGAATTATCTACCATTTACCACTAGGTCCAAAAACTTATAACTCCAACAATATGCTTCATATCGCTCCAACATATTTGACGTAAACTTGAGAACTGTGACTTAAACTGTGAAAGTGAAATTAACTGGATGATCATTTATACAAATATCAGACATAACAGCAAGTATTTTTTACTATAGGTTCATATAATTATATTTTAAAAGGACAAAACCCAAAATCACAAAAGCACGGTGAACGGGGATATAGACCTACAGACATGATTAAAGAGGCCTTGTATATTTAAATCCCCACCCAGTACAGCAGCCCCCTTGTAAGTGACCTTGCAGTTTTATTACAAGCCGTTTAATATTTGTAGATGAACAAGCGAGGTATTTACCTGAAGTTCTGACCATGATGTGACAAATATGTGAAGGTTGCAAAAAGACAGGCTGCCATAAAACAGGTCTGACCTCGTTATGTTTGGCTGCTCCGTACATAATGATCAGCATATTCCATTCCTGTCGCCATAACTTAAAAATAAGTACATAAATAAATAAAGAATAGCCAGCGCAGAACCATACTCCCTTATCCTACTGCAGGTCCAAATCATGGAACAGAATTTTTTTTTTTCAGTAGAAACCAGGTTGTATCTACATATAAAACCTGCCTGTTATTGGAAGCAGCATGCAGCATGTGTTTGTGCAGAAGGCTTCATAGTGAAATGTGTACGTTTTATTCATTCAATCGCTGGGTTTGTGTGCATTACCAATATCTACATTTTTGAACATTACCGCAAGAATTGCACATTTCAGTCGCCTTACCTGACCAACATTATTCAAATTTTTATTATAAATTTTTAAGGATTCATTATAGTGATAATATCCAGATTATATCCAGAATTCTTTTGTAGATTTACCATGTTCAGCTTTGGAAAAAGCCTTGTCACGACACACATACACACATATACAAACACATATATAAATTCTATAAGCCAAAGAAAATGCTCATTTATGTTTTAAAACTCTAAGATATGCCGCCCCATGTTATTAGCCACGGCGTTACTGAATTTACCGATCTGAAATAAAAGAATCTAATTTGGCAAGTCCCTGTACTGCATACATTCACGTACGGTGAAGCGTGCAAATGGGTTATTTCGGCGTGGAACAACGTCAAACCAGAAAGCATACAGAGGAGCGTTTGCCAAAATCATAGTTGCCAACAACCTTAGCAACTTACATACATAGATCCATGCAACTAAATGAGTCCAACTATGTTAGTTGCTAACGGGAGCTTTTCGGAAACGCACCCCGGAATGGTTTTCGCAAAGCCGGAATCCCTCCTCCACCTACAAGCCTACCAGCAGCACAAGCAACATCTGCAATATCGATAGCGATACCTGTGACAAACGCGTGTCCGACATCAGCAGAAGTAAAGTAGCACAGGTCACAAACCAGTTGGCTTCATTCTTAATTGACATTATTTTTTAGTCTACTGGATAATTCATAGTTCATATACTTTTCGAACTGTGGACTTTTAACTTTATCTATAAACATTTACGAATAATTTGGGTATATTTTCTTTTTGTGCACTGAATTGTACTTTTAGCGAATGCATTTTCATGTTTTTAGATAGGCTGCCCCATTTAAGCAAGCCGCACCCAATACGCAGGTGTGTAAAATTTATGTATAAGCCCATGGCCTATCGTTGGGGAAATACGGTACATCACTTTTCTACATAGTAACCTTTTGTGATACAATTTTCCCAGCATCATACCAACTTCTTAATGCCATCAACAAAAAAATGTTTTTGGTTGAGCGCGTAGCCGCTGATGCTGTTTCATCATAATTATCGCGGTTGTGGCTGTAGCTGGACGTCCAGAGCACTCTGCATCCATCACACCAGTACAGCCATTCCCAAACATTTCAATCCACTTTTAGATGACTCTACAAGAGTATATTTTATCTCCATACTGATCACACATGCAGAGAGGAATTTGTGCTCCCAGCACGCCTTCTGCCCACAAAATGCGTATGACGGATTCCTGTTCCCCTTTGGTGCAATTTATAGGTTTCGCAACCATCTTCACCACAGGATGACAACTCTTATGCTAACCTGCAAGGGCAGACGGCTTGCCAGACAGAACTAGTCACATGACACACTCAGACACAACCAATTATTACTCCTCCTGCCTTCACCATTTCCAATGAAAATATAAAAGTGTGGAAATTTTGAACGTCCCTTGTATATATATATATAATGAAACCCTTAACCCACAGGTGAATAAAATCAAGCACCTAGCCATCCAGTCAACCATTTGTGAAAGAATGGGTCGTGCTGAAGAGCTCAGTGAATTCAAGCATGGTACCTTTGTAATAAGTCAGTCCATGAAATTTCTTCCCCGCTAGATATTCCATGGTCAACGATAAGTGGTATTATTGCAAAGTAAAATTGTTTAAAAGCGATCTCAGCCACAAAGTGGCAGACCATGTTAAGCAACAGATCAGGGTCGCCGAGTGTCACGGAGTTGGCAACGATCTGTTGACTCAATAACTGCAGAGTTCCAGACCTCTTCTGGCATTAACCCCAGCACAAAAACTGTGTGCTGGTCGTTTCATGGAATGGGCTTCCATGGCCGAACAGCTGCATGCAAGCCTCATGTCACCAAGCACAATGCCAAGTGTCAGATGGGATGGTGTAAAGCACACTGCCATTGCATTCTGGAGCAGTGTAAACATGTTATGTGCAATGAAGAATCACACTTCTCTATTTGGCTCTCTGATGGACGAGTCTGGGTTTGGCAGATGCCAGGAGAACGTTACCTGCCTGACTGCATTGTGCCAACGGTAAAGTTTGGTGGAGGAGGGATAATGGTATGGGGTTGTTTTTCAGGGGTTGGGCTAGGCCCCATAGTTCCAGTGAAGGGAACTCTTAATGCTTCAGCATACCAAGACATTTTGGACAATTATATTCTTAACTTTGTGGGAACAGTTTGGGGAAGGCCCTTTTCTGTTCCAGCATGACTGTGCCCCAGTGCACAAAGCAAGGTCCAAAAAGTCATGGTTTGGTGTGGAAGAATTTTACTGGCCTGCACAGAGCCCTGACCTCAACCTCACAGAACACCTTTGGGATGAGCTATAATGGAGATTGTAAGCCTTCACGTCCAACATCAGTGCCTGATATCACAAATACTGAAAAGGCAAAAACTCCACTGACACACGTCTCAACATCTTGTGGAAAGCCTTCTGAGAAGAGTGGCAGTGGGTATAGCTGCAAAGGGGGGGACCAACTCCGTATCGATGCCTATGGATTTAGAATGTCATAAAAGTTCCTGCAGGTATAATATCCAAGCCTCCCAATACTTTTGTCCATACAGTGTATATATGCAACCCATAACAGAATAAGCAACGACAGAAATGTAAAATCACATTGGTCCTGCCATCAGCTTCAGTGAAAACAGGCGACACAGCAGTCAGGAATCAAATTAGCAGTGCAAATGCGTGCCGGAGCAGCGGATTAGCCATGCGCGTCAGGTGGCCCCGTGCAAGAGCCGCTCTCATGAGTGTGCAATTGGGCACAAGGGAGGCGGGAAGGAACCGGCAAATGGTCCTGGAGAGCAGCCGCAGTGGCAGGGTCATTACGGCTAATGTGTGTGTGTGTGTGTGTGTGTGTGTGTCGATGTGTCAGAATCCTGGGTGCATCCGCGGTAGTGTGGGGGGGAGTCGGGCAGTCACTAAACATGCCGGCTGTTTTACAGTGTTACAGTGTGTGTGAACGGAATATAGATCAGGCATTCCGCCCGTGTTCCACATGCATTCCAACTAAATCCAACAAAAACGTCCAGTAGTAAGAACTGCTAGAAAATAGTACATTTTTCAGAATTAATAGAAAATATACATAATAATATCAAAGAAATACAATTATATTATAATGCTACATGTACACTACATCATTGATGAATATATCTTTTTTTTTCTTTTTCTGCAAAACAAATAAAATAGGGCTTTAACATCTGATAGATATTTTGTATGGAAATACTTTTAAACACAGATCTATCCATCATCCATCTTCTGTTACCTGTTATCCAGAATAGGGTTGCTGTGATACTAAACATGATGTAATTATATTAATATATAATCCAATGTATTGTTTGTAGTATCACCAAAACAGCTGTCATAACAGTTAGTGTAACTATATATCTATGTCTGTGCATCATTCGACAAAATGATTGTTATTGTTATTTAAGACTGATAGATCGCACAAAAGTAAGAGCATTAGAAGAAATAAATAACCTCATGTCACATCTGCTCTACTTCACTTGATATCTGCCACAAAAGGGGTTGTTTTCAATAGTCACACCCACTTCCAGATAATTGCAATGTATACTTATCCACACCTACACACTTACAAATGATATATTTGAGCTGATTCTGATCAATGTCTCCATAATGAACTTTGAGGTTTGTGTTTTCCTCGTTCAGTTTCTGTTGTTCTTGTCGTTTTTTTTCTTTTCTTGGGCCTCTGGCTTGGTTTAGTGATTTAAATGTGTGTGATTTTGGTTCTGACTTTGGTTTGTTTTTTTGTTTTGTTTTGTATCCTGGATCCTGGTTCCGTAATCGCGTCCTTAGTGATAGCCATTGTAATTCAGCTCTAGAATCCTGCCTGGGCACCTCAGCTGTGCACCTCGCTGGTTGGTCTTGTCGGCACTGAGTATTCATAGGCTTACCAGCAGAAGAGGAAAATACTGACAAGTAGAAAGCCAGAAGCAATATGGGTGGGTGCAGCTGAGGGTGTACCCTTTAGCCTATGACAATATACAGTGCTCCAGACCTTGTTAATAAAGTGAGTTTTCTACATGCACTCCATTGTCATGAGGTTTCTGTATTGTTCATGAAATCATTTTTTTTTCCTCCAGTGGTAAAACTCAACCAAAAACCAAATTCCAGCTTAGCATCAATATTTCCCCTCAGCTGAGTTTAGTCGTGATCAGGGAGGATTTTTGTTTTTGTGCCCAGAGGCCTTTCTTACAAAGGAAGGAAGGGCCTTCGAACTGTGGAAGTCAATTCCTTCTGTAAAGGTACCAACTCAATGAATTAATTTCAGCTTGGCTTTCTGAAGCAAATCAATAGCTTAACTGCCAGAAAGGATACTGTTGATTTTTCCCTGCCTTTTGGAATATTTGTCATAGATAAGACACCAATATTATATCATATGAACATTATATCATATATCAATGTTTATATCTTTGTTTCTTGTCTATTCAAGTATGGTAATGTTAGTCATGACACTCAACAGGGAATCAGTAAATAGCTGTAAAATTTTGTGGGCCTTTGATGTCTTGTTAATGTGCAGGAATATTACAATTGATGTTGTACTGGACAAGGAGTGATGGATCTGCTAAGTGCTTTTGAAGATAAGTTGGATGCGCACACAGCTGTACTGCAATTAAGCAGAGCCAGAAGAGGACATACTGCAAAAGCCCTTAATGTTATGCAGTAGAAAGATGCTTACATGTTTGTTTCCAGAATGTTTTTGAAATTAAAAATCTGTCACCTGGCCAAAATTTAGATCGAATAGTGACATACTGTTGAGCGTAATTAGGTGACATATCAAGGCAGGGTCATTAGTTTGATGAGCAGGCTCACAAGACATCTGGTTTGTGTGCCTGATTATCGTAGTCACGTGTAACTCTATACAACAGGCATATTTTGTCTGTAGGCTTTAAAGAGTTAAGATTCCAGCCCCCCCGCTTTTGTTAGATTAAAACGATACTAAAATATATGCTGCTACGCATACAAGAGCAAACTGATCTGTAGCTCGGACCAGGGAGGAAGAAGAAAACATACGCAAACTTAGACTATACATATAGGTCCGTTAGTTTGATAGAAGGACCATTCGGCCAATCACAGCAATCACAAGGTGTCAGTTAGCAACAGTGACAAGGGAGTGGGACCAGATTTCCCCACAATGTGATAAAAACCTATAACTTGGGGACATTTTTTCAGTCCAAAGTCTATTTTGTTTGGTTACTTATAGTTAGGGATGAGTAAGGTTGTCATAGCTGGGATTAGGGTGTTCACAGAAATGAATAAAGAGCCACCATAAAGATATGAATACGTTGGACTGTGTGTGTATTAACACACAGAGGCATACGCAAAGGCACCAACACCCTTTGCCAGCAGATTCACAATCTGGGACAGAATTTTAAATATCGGTTACCAAAAATGTATCTGTATTTTGGTTGCCTATGGTCCATACTGTGCAATGTGACAGCTTAAAATGTGCAAATGTGTTTATGCAGAGCCTGCTTCTCCAAAGCTGCACTGTCTGTGGATGTCTCTCAGTGTATGCTATCTCGTAGAATATCAGCACACAGACAATTATTTCAGGATTAACTACACCAGTTTATTATAAGTTAATTATGACATTCAGCTAGGGTGGCAGTGATCCTGAGCCTATTCCGCAGAGCGTGTCAAGCAAGGCAGGGCTCAGACCACGTCTGAAACCTGGAAATATAGTATATTAGCGAAGACCCACATGATTACTTTCAAAAGCGGGAGGTACCTTATGTCACTTCAAGGGCAGGCAGATGAAAGTCACGCGACACACTTTTATAAAACTTTTATAAAATTTTTATTTGTACAGAACCTTAAAAAAAAAAAAAAAACACTTTGCTACAGTGAACTCCTGGATTCCCCACACTTGAATGGTCTTAACATAAAATATGATTTAAGAAATCGGGAGCAGGCAGAATAGTGGCCAGCCACACAGACTCGTAAACCTGCGGGTGGTTTACTTTGCGCTTGACCTGTGTGAATAATGCACATTTATAGTTATGAGTTTTGTTTATATTCACATTCCATACACTTCCATTTCACATTCCATTTCCTTGCTTGTTATACCACCAAAAAACTCTGATAAATGGAAAGACACAGATGCGGACGCAGAATCTGATTTTCCTTTCACATTTCCTTCTGCATTTCCCCATTTCCGTCTTCCTGAATAGCCTGTGGTGGGTATTTACCACGCACACAGGCGCTCCGAGACATCATCTTATCCTTGCCTCTCCTTTTCCAGGTGGGATCTGCATCGCGCAGTCACTGAAAATCCCCCACGAACACACACAGGCAGACTTCGACAAGCTTATCCGGCATTTGCTCGACACTCACCATGCCCGGGCCGTCGTTTTGTTTGCCAGCGATGAAGACATTCGGTACGTAGCGACCATGTACATGTCGCACCAGGTCATTTTGGCTGCCCTGCCTGTGTACTGAACAGTGGAAATCACTACAGGCTGGACGTCACGCTGTTTCACTCCATAGATACACCTGCTGCAACATAACATTAGAAAATTGACTCTGTAGATAATTTCACTGAATCGATAACCAAGCAGATAAGGTGTCACATAAGGGCACCTTATATATACCCAGTGTTTTTCTGGGTATAACCAGAAAAACACATATCCTTAAAACTTACAGCACAATAATGCAAATGTTTTATATGGAATTTTCACCAGAAATAACAGAGTCAACTTATTAGGACAATTTCAAATAAATAGGAATTTTTCATTCTGTAAACTGCACATATTTACCATAAATTGATAGAATCTTGAAACTTTCTGGGGTTATTGTGTAGAGGTCTCCTGAATGCCAGCAAAAGAGCCAATCAAGTGGGACATTTTTTGTGGATCGGGTCTGACAGCTGGGGAGCAAAACACAGCCCCATTCACCAGCTGGAGGAGGCTGCGGTGGGCGCTGTCACCATCCTCCCCAAAAGAGCCACCATAGAAGGTAAGACATGCCACTGGTTCTGTGCTGATGAGGGGCTAATTTGGTGCTTAAGTTTCTCATCGGAGTTGGAATACAAATTGGATCGTTACACTTAGAGCCTGACGTCCTGTTTCCCCAGCACAGCATAATACTGACGATTTCTCAATTTAAACCAGCAATCCTAATGCGTTTAAAGGCTAATTTTACAGCTGACCTTTAAAGATGCTGCTTAAGGCTGCATGACATATAGGTGGTCTGAGATATTCTAACTGACATGAGGTCTGTAATGGAGTTTTGGGAGGTATTACACCGATGTGCGGCTTGAAACATTCACAACAGTAGTGGATTACTTCTCCAGCATTTGCCATACTCCTGTGGAGAAAGTACTTTGAGCGACAGCCTCCTTGTGTAGACCGAAGCTCCCAGCATCGCCTGCATTTCCTACTCGCGTCACCTTCAGCTGAGATAATTGGGAAGGTTGAGCTTACTGGTGCCAGGTTAATAAACAGCCCTGCTCCCTTGATGTTTATCATGTGGTACCTTTTTTCCTCCACCATTCTTGGCTGACAATGAGATCGCGGGTTGTTGTGAAGCGCCGCGGCGGACTTGGGGGAGGTGGCATGATGGGATGTCACGCGGCTCGGAAAGAGGCAGCACTGGATGGGCACTGCGTGATGAAAAGCCGCACTCTGTTTGGCCTGCTGTGCTAAAAATGCATGCAGTGAAACATCTTGGCGGCAGGCATCTCCAGCTGTGTGACTGACGCATAACGCCGGTCAAAATATTTGACTGTTATTTTTTTTTAACTCCTCTGTTTTACAGATCAAATTATCAAAAACAGATACTATGAATAAGCAAAAAAAGAGATTGCATTTTTTAAAATTGAAATTTAATATATTCACACATAATATGCACATTGTCGCCTATATTTGTTTTTCTTTATTTTCCTTAATTTTGGTTACCAATACTGTATATCTTGAAAGAGAGCACAGTATTGCATATTGTAATAGATTAGTATAATATTATATCATTATAGCTTAGCTGCCTTTAAAGTGGTACTTTACTGTCACATTCGATTTCGCTCTAGAGAGTAAGTGGTTTATGGCTGTTCTTGCGCCCCTGCTGTCATTTAAAAGTCAAATAGGAAGAGCACAATTTTCTTAAGGCGAAATGGTGAAATGTGCTTTGTGGCTCACCAGGCCATCGATTCCCTCCCCCTGTCCTTGGGGGGCCCTGTTCATCCCGGGAGTGTCTGTGGCAGAGATACTGACCCTTCCGGAAAGAGAAATGCACCTGGGATGTTTCATTATTCTGCTTTTGTTTATTGGCAGAAGTGGGAGGCTGGATAATGGGGCTGCCCCAGTGTGGTATCAGGGACTCCATGTGTCTCTGTCCCATATCTACGGTAGCACACTAGGCCCTGACAAAGAATAAAGCGGAAAGCAGCCACCGGCATTTCTGTGCCCACTCTGTCAAAGGGCTTTGGAGTCCTCGGCCGTACTCACCATGAAAAGTGTGGTCTGAGTGAGCCTTGGGGGAGACAACTGGCACATCCTGCTTCTCATGGAGTGTCACACACCCATCTGCCAGTGGTCTCATGTATGTGATCAGGCCCCTTGACATTTAGAATGTTCTCCTTCTTCTTAATTGTATGATTTCAGCAAATGCCCCCTTTTCAGACATATATATAAATTTTTTATTGTAGGGAAAAAAAGACAATGCTTCGCTATGGATCAGGTTACTCCATTAGTAGTATAGTATGAGAAGTATGATAGCAATAAGGCAATGCTTCGCTATGGATCAGGTTACTCCATTAGTAGCATAGTATGAGAAGTATGATAGCAATAAGACAATGCTTTGCTATGGATCAGGTTACTCCATTAGTAGCATAGTATGAGAAGTATGATATCAATAAGACAATGCTTCAATATGGATCAGGTTACTCTATTAGTAGCATAGTATGAGAAGTATGATAGCAATAAGACAATGCTTCGCTATGG
>JAODKM010000118.1:4268471-4281085 GCA_026780845.1 Petrocephalus sullivani | reverse complement strand
CTTGTACTGTATTTTGCTTCAGTCCTATAGCAATTACTGGGACATATTTATCTTAATAAATAGATGAAAATGACTGAGTAATTTTGATGAAATGAGATTTTATAATCCGCCCGATCAGTTAGATGATTCATATAAAAGATTGCACCCGCTTACCATGAGAGGCCGTGGTAACAGTGGAGAGCTGACGTGTTGCATCATCGAACCAGACGCCGCTACCCAGATCCTTATCGGTCCCTGGCTCGGCTAAAGTCCCACCAGGTGTGCATGGCAGAACTTCAGCAAAAGGAGCCCGTTGCCATTTAAATGCCATTTGGAAGATGCAAAGACGCTGAATTATGACAGGATATTTCAGTGTAACGGATCTCATCAAGTGACATACTCATCAATTTCAACGTTTTTTTTTTTAATCTTTGGAGCAACCTACTCCATTTCACCCTGCTCCCTAATGCTTCTTCTCTAATGTTGGAAGGGGGTCATAGACTCTATTTTAGAGATATTTCATGTTTATTTAAAGGATTCTGGCACATGGACACACAACGTTTTCCCGCAAAAGTGCAGATCTATAATTTTTTTTCCTTGAGTTACATAGAGTTACATTTAACAAATCAGTAGCAGTTGGCTTCAAGCAGAAGAATAACATTGTGGATAGAGACTTATCAGGTTTAGCTTCCGATGCTCACTTTTCATCTTGAGCTGTTCGCTTGTGTCTCACTGAGCTGCATGAGAAATGCGTGGCATATTTGTTTGGAAGTGTAATTCTCCAGAAAACTGGTGACCTACAGTAAACAATTTATCACATCACTGATGCTGACCAGGATAAGCAGTTGGAAGATGAGTGGGTTCATTCTTTAGTCTTTCTTTTAAATTATATTTATGCTTAGAGCTATTTGATTCAAATATATAATATAAATTAAAAATATCTCAAATCTTACAGAATAAGAAAGAAATCACTGAAGCTCTGATAGGCTGGCTGCTTTTCAGGTTTCGATGCCTACTTCACCTCTCGGACGCTGGAGAATAATCGCCGAAATGTGTGGTTTGCCGAATTCTGGGAAGAGAACTTCAACTGTAAGCTGATGAGCTCTTCCAAGAAAGAAGACACTAACCGAAAATGCACAGGTAATGTTCACCCCAAATGCTTCATTCCTTATAGGTAGGCACACACACACACACACACACATTTATACAGTGTGTGTATATATATATACACATACATATATATATATATATATATATCCATCCATCCATCCATTTCCTGAAAGCGCTTATCCTTCTGGGTCGCAGGGGGTTCGGAGCCTATCCTGGAAGCTATGGGCATGAGGCAGGGGACAACCCTGGACGGGGGGCCAGCCCATTGCAGGGCACACTCACACATATGGGC
The DNA here is from genome assembly GCA_026780845.1 of Petrocephalus sullivani. Classification (NCBI taxonomy): domain Eukaryota; kingdom Metazoa; phylum Chordata; class Actinopteri; order Osteoglossiformes; family Mormyridae; genus Petrocephalus; species Petrocephalus sullivani. The sequence goes on along the minus strand of JAODKM010000118.1, from coordinate 4,279,704 downwards.
AATTTAGTAACTCCCATTAACCTCAGCATGCTTTTGGATTGTGGGGGGAAACCAGAGTACCTGAAGGAAACCCCACAATGACACGGGGAGAACCTGCAAACTCCACATACATGGAACCCTGGCAGAGACTTGAACCCTGGTCCCAGAGGTGTGTGGCAAGAGTGCTAACAACTGCACCACCATGCGGCCACATATACAGTATGTAGGATTATCCCACTTTGTAACTGTTTACTTTGATAATTAACATGCAACATTTGGAGATTAAATTGATTACATCCAAAAAAAAACAACCTACTGTATATTAAAATGAAAATGTAATGGAAAGTATAAATTATACTGAAAATGAATTTGCTAAGGAATAGGAAGAAATATTAAGATCTATTAATTTGACTATTTTGGTTATGTGAAGTGCAGATGTGATGGAGAGCTCTTGAAACGCTTAATTGCAAATGGACCGGTTGGATCAGAAACAAAATCACAGCATGAATGATTTTTACAGCTTGGTTAAAGGTGTAGGACACTCGGTGAAAGGCATAAAGCTTATATGTTTTATTTACAATTTAATGTGGAGTAGTATATATGAAGTATTATAGCTATAAACAATAGCCAGTAAAAATGTGGTTACAAGAATTATTGTAATACTCAGAGGACTGAGCTGATTTCCATGGGGTTGCTGGTTAGGGGCTAAACCCGCAGACAAGCAACATCTAAATTTCTTGAACTGTAAGTACAGGTTTGCCCGTAATATCAGTCATTCTAGATGAACATGTCTTCTTCTTAGCACTTGCATAATGGTTCCACCCTCAACTCTGGGAGCTCCAAAGTTTTCCAATGCTTCTCAGCTCTCCCTCCTTCATCAGCTAAAGTCATTATGCTGTTCTTGAGTATAGTCATCATGTATGGCCAGTGTAGCCACATTAATTCCAATTTAGTAGAGTATCTGTATGCACATTCATCTGGAACCAGTCATGTACGGGCTGCTGCCTTAAACAATAGATTAATTATTACATGATGTAGGTAACTTCATTTTTATCAGCTTGTAGATTTACACATACATATACATTACTATCTGATAAAAAAGAAAAAAAAGAATCTGCTTTTACAAATACATCCAAGCTTCTTACGGAAAATCTTTTGCTGGCTACCTGACACCTAGTTTTACATTTCCTGCGAAATTTAGCCAGTTTATTACTGCAAACTACACCGAATCTGAGTCATCTTCATAATTAGGAAGAATAACTGCCCCAACTCAGAGTCTACTGGTACTCTGCTGATTACACTGTCCCAGCTCTGGTTTGTAACCTCATAAAATGGCGTTCTTGCTTCATGTCTGATAGACAGTTCTGGGCCCATGCATATGAGACCTTTTCAGATTCTGCCGAGCTGTTTGTAACACTTCTTCCTCAATTCACCAATTAGGAATTGACAGAAATGCCCCTCAGCACATTAAAGGGGTCCACCGACTCTGAGCACCATGCTTGGCGTGGTGTGACCTGGCACCATGAAAGAACAGCACGCCTCTCATCTCTGCGCCGCTATTTCAGGATGATTGACTTTCAATTTCCAGAAAGTTCCTAGCAAGGTCAGACACCACCGGGCCATGGCAGTCCCGGTCTGGTAATATTTTTTAATGAGAGGTGATCAGGAGTTCAGATAATTCATGGCTGCATTCAAACAAGAAATGTCCTTTTATTAATGCACTGAAAAGTTTAGAAAATGCTACTGGATGTGAAGCAGCCTGTCCATCCATCCATTTTCTGCAGCCACCTGTCCTATTCAGGGTCATGGGGGGGCCGGAGCCTATCCCAGAGGCTATGGGCGAAAGGCATGGAACAACCCAGAATGGGGGGCCAACCCAGTGCAGAAGTTAAACAGCATTCGATGAAGGTCCTAAATTAAAGGCTAATCCCAAAAGTACTGCCTGACAGGAACACATGTAGTACTAAGGTGTGTGAAGCCCTGCCTACTGTATAATAACAAATATTTAGATTAAAAAATTTTACCAAGTAATTTCTTAGGACTTATATAGGATATAAAAAAACGATAATTCTGCAGATTGCGTATCATGGTCTTGACAGACCTGTGAACGTGGGAAACCCCCCCCCCCCTTTTGTCCCGATATTGACATAAACTGTGGTCAAAGCCTTGACTGTGAGACCTCCAACACTCTCCACCTGTATACGTGCAAAGGGGGTCGAAATCACGCAGATCAATAGGAACTAGAGTCAAATTTCAGTGCAGCAGTGCATGTGGTATGGGCTGCGATGGAATTGAAATAATGTGGCAGCCACATACAGGCTTAAACTCTCGAGAGAAGCGGTGGATTGACTGACTGCCAAAGTTCCCAAGGTCCCTTGCAGGAGGAACCAATCAAACTTCTTATTTCCTTCTTTGTCCTTTCTGTTTGGCATGCATATGTCATTTCCCCACAGTGGGCTAACTAGTGCTTTTACAAAGCACTAGTTGTAAAACAGAGAATACATACACACGCAGGCAATATCAGGAAAACAAATTGCGCTTCTGATCTGTTTGTCTTAGAATCTAGGCCACAGAAACTGGAGTCCAACCCTCTGGAGAATATTACCGTCATTCAGTGATGGTTCACCAGACATGTAGCATAGTGCAGTATTGGATGATAGGGGAAAATAAAGAAGCCTGTTGTTGGCACTGCCTATAAGGCCAAAGTAGAATGGTTGTTATTAAGGTGCTGCAATGCCTCCTGACACGGTCGGCTAATTTTAACGCTCCAAAAAAAAAACAAAAAACAATTGACTGCTAAAACAAACTGATAAAAGATTGCATGTGTTGGCGTTCTCTGGAATTGTTGTGTCTGGGAGTTTGTTTTTGGGGTAGAAAAAGGGTGATATTTTTCAGCAACACTGGGAAGTGAAAGGGACCAATTACTGCCTTTTTTCTCTTTAATATATTCTTCCATTGTGGTTGGGTGTGTGTTTTCTCTCTACCTCCACCCACTTAATAAAACCTAATGAAAGCACAGTAACAGATTTTCTCAAGTTTCCCTAATGCCCCAAAATGCTGCCATTTCCAAAAAAATGATTTAATATAGTACATTTTTACCTATGTTTCCTCATATTTCCTTCAGTATATTCAAGTATCAGGGCGACTGGAAACTTATACTGGAATCCAAAGTCCTCAAAATGATGATATAAAACACAGGGAGATGTGTGAACATACTGTATAAGAATCCTGAATGTTTAATTCAGTGGTTGCATTACTCCTGACCTCAAGGGCTGGAACCCTGCAGGTGCTTTTTGTGCCTAAATAGCACATTAGGAGTCTGAGTACCCAAGTAAGTACTCTATAAAAAGGCATTAACGTGGGCAGAAAGCAGCATCCCATGTGGCTCTTGAGTGATGGAGCACTAGAATGCATTTTTATTCTTTGGTAATATCCAGACTTTGCAAGCATTTAAAAGAGCCAACTGATTTTTCCCTTCACTTGAAATACACAGAGAAGAGAAAGAAGCGTTCTCAGACTCTCAAAGCTGTAGAATGCTTTGCCGCAGTGAGATGTATTACAAGGGGATTGGAAGAACTATGAATTATGCAACTATCTACTAGCAGTGCTAACATGCAGTTTTACCGTGATACTGCTGCATCGGATATGGTGTTCTTTACACTCCTGAAATGCGCCCGCTTTATATTAACCATAATTATTTATATTAGACCATATTTAGATGATCTAATTCTGGGCAAAAACTCAAATTCTATCAAGCCGAAAGGTGTCATTTAAAAGGTTAGTCATTCATGTAGTCGCTTGAACTTAGTCGCTTCAGACAAGATGAAATTGTACTAGCGCTTGGAGAGGGGAAGCAGGCGACCCCATTATGGCCACTGGCTTTAGTGTATTCTGGTTTATTTTCATTATTATCTCCAAGAACACAGAATTTTGAGATGAATTACTTGGACTCTTTATAAATGTACCCGTGTTGACACAACTCGATATAGCCTCGGATGATATTCCACTGGTGCCGTACACCAGACCTTCAGACATTTGTGGTTTTCAGGTAGGGCTGTCCCACAAACAACACCAGATGTGTCGGGGAAGAGTAAAGAGAATATGTTTAACGCAGCATGCAGATCCATTGTAGAAAACATTGTTGACATACGATATGTTTATCCTATATCCTATAAAAATAATGTTGAATAATTAATAAGCATAGCTTAATTACTTACGTTTACTGCAATCGGCATAAATCTGCATAATTAACTGTTACTGCTGTCTATCTTGATTTCTTACCTGTAGGCCAAGAACGGATTGGAACGGACTCCAAGTACGAGCAGGAGGGGAAGGTGCAGTTTGTGATCGATGCTGTTTATGCCATGGCGCACGCTCTGCACAACATGCACAAGGACCTCTGCCCCGACCAGCCCGGGGTCTGCCCGGAGATGGACCAGGCAGGGGGGAAGAGGCTGCTTAAGTACGTCCGTAACGTGAGCTTCAACGGTGAGTGACTTTAGGGCTGTAAATGCCAAAGGCTGCGGTTGCGGCTGTAAGACAGCGTCGTATAATTGGGTTAGCAGTCTGCATTGGTCATGATGAGCTAGGTGTATGTCTGTTCAAACTAATATAGTCTATGAATATGGACTCCATTTTCAGAGTCTTGTTTGCTCTGGGTGCATGGCTGTAGTCCACACTGTGCTTTACCAGTCTCCTTAGCTGTTCAAAAATAGTAGCACAGTAGCGGTAGCAGAGTGGCGCGAGATAGTGCCACCGAACTTTAAATCTTTAAGTGCACTGCCATGTTCATCTGAATGACATAAATATTTACAAAATGCCCATTTCGGTAATGTGACCTGATCCAGTGACACGCAAGATGTCTGATTTTGACAGGGCTGTTTAGGGTCAAACAGTTGACCTTAGCCAGTCGTGGTATGATATGAAGTTGTAGACAGATATCAGGGAGCAATTGCTTCCGCTTGAGGAAATTAGGTGTACCGTGATTGATTGGGTGGTCAGCTTATAGAAAAGAGCTCATCCGATTTAGATAATTCTATAAATAATCAAGAATATGGGAAAGACTACATCTACAAGGTGTGCACCTGGAAAATGGAGAGGTGAACACCTTCCTTCGTGCTGAAGCCACTGAATTGGTCAGAGAACCGAATGGGAGCTGGCTCAAATACAGGGCGGATCCAAGTGGTGCAGCTAGTACAACTGGCATAATTACAACTACTATTATTATTATTGCTGTTGCTTTTAGAAAAGCATGAATTAGCTTGCATTGAAATTAACATGAATCATTTTAATTCAAGTAGAAGGTACTCCATTTAATGGTCATAAATAATTATTAAAGTATTTACTACTATTACAGTGCGTGAGCAGTACGCGAACATCATGTTTGTTAATAAGGTAGCAATAAGGTATAAGTTTTAAGTTAATGTTCTTGAAAATTAGCAGCCAATAATGTTATAACTGCCAATAATATAATAACTGGCAATAGCCTAATAATTTTTCCATTCTAAATGTAAAAGTCGATAATGTAATGACTGGCCAATAATGTGATACATTTTTTGAACCAATAACGTAATAACTTTCATTATCAACTTTTATTACATTAAGAACTGAGACATTGATTACATTATTGGTAGTTATTACATTATTGGCTGCAACAATATTCCATGTAGTTTAGACATCGAGTTAGCAGAGCTATGTTTACATATGAATCACAAAACCTGAATTGTTCTTAAATTTTTCCAAGAGTGTAATTTTTCAAAACAGGCCCATATCTCTGCATCCCTTAGGGGATCTATACTTGTCCTGTACTATACATCAGACAAATTCCTACCTTTACTGGAAATCCATCTTAGTCCATCTATGTATATTTTTAAGTGACTGCAGAAAAGAATTATCTCCCGTAAACCAGAAGCAGAAATATTTAAATGGCTCAACATTGTTTTCGATGTTGATTCCTCCCCCTTTGATGAGAAGCTGAAATTAATCATGGGGTTACAGTAATTTTCTTTCACTCAGTACCAAGATCATGAATATGTAGTGATCAGCTGCCTGTGTCTTCATCGTGAGCTCAAATTTCCAAGGCAGTGACACTAACATGCTTCCCTGAGTCATCTAATTATTAGCACAAAGTCATTAGCAGACTAAAGACTAATCAGAACTGTTTTTATATTTTTTTGAATAATTATTCTCATTCTCCATCATCATCATTATAATCATCATGTATTAATAATATTAATAATACCACTAGATATAAGCGGCTTTAAGTGACTTGCAGTCAGTGTTCTGGTGTCATAAGTACCTGTGAAATGTATTTTGGAACCGAAAGCACAACTGTGTATTGCTAGTTAATTTGACCAGTTTGTGCCATCATCAATATATTTCATGAGTGTATATTTCAAACTTGTCTGTGTCTGTGGTAAAACTGTATGGCAGGGAACGTTTCCAAATATCATATCAGGGGTAATAATTTCATTTTGATTACAATGTCCATCGTGTTCTTCATGGCAGTGTTTCCCAACCCGGTCCTCGGGGACCCACAGACGATCCATGTCTTTGCTCCCTCCCAGCTCCCTACCCGACTGTTCACAATCAGCCTGTCTATGGGTCCCAGAGGACCAGATAGGGAAACGCAACTCCAAGGTGTTGACCCCTGGTGTAAACCCTTTTTGTTAAAAATGGAAATCTTAATAAACCCTGTGCTCTAAATCTAAGTGATGAGGCACGATAATGCCGAAAACAGTCACACGCCGGTTTTATGCGTTGACATGGGACCGTAAGCTGATGCCCAGGAGAGCACTCTGCATGTCTCCTCAGTGATATGCCACTCAGTGATAGGCAGACTCCTTTCTGACAGGTCACGGAATCAGAGCCGTCTCTTGTGATGGAAGGAAAATTAATTCTGGCGAGCGTATACAACCCAGAACCTGACAGGATGAGGCGCTTTGAGAGGAGACCGTTCGTTAGACAGCGTAGACCGTGCTTTAGGGATGGGCCACCCCATCCACAAGCCGCCTTGACTGACCCCGCGGACAGGCAAGCCATCCCCTGTGCAGAGGGTGGCAGAGCTCTGAGAGGATGATGAGAGGGTGATGAAGCAGCCAAAGAGAGGATCAGTGCTCTATTCTAGGTCGCCCACGTAGCAGAGAGTGGCTCAAAGTGCTCAAGGTCTTTTGTCATCCCCCTGCTTCATCTTTTTTAAAATAAAACCCGCTTTCTCAAAAGCCAGCAGTATGTCTGTTTTGGTGTCTTCGGCATAATATTTTCGTCGGCCTCATTCCAGAGTGTTTTGGAAGGAGAGATGGGGAAAGCCAGGCGCATACTGGAGTCAGCTGGGAGTGATTAGTAACTCATTAGATCCCCAGGGCTCCATCTCTTAATAACTTTCTTAGTTCTTCTTCATAGCTGCTTAAGAGTCGGATTAAATCAGGGGTGCTCAATACGTCGATCGCGATCGACCAGTAGATCACGAAGGTAGTGTGGGTAGATCGCGCGACATTAACCCTTTGATACATTGGGTTACTATACCTACTTTGATCCCTTCTCTTCTAACGCGTCTCCCGGCAGAACGCGCAAATGTAGTGTGAGCTACTGCAAAACTCTGGCCAGCAAAGTGACCCAGCTAGCCTTCCAATTTATATCTACTAAAAAGGGATATAAAAAAATGAGTGGGGGAGCCAGACCTAGTAAGGAACCATAAACGTATTGAATTGTATTGCGCTTTAAGGGTTCATGCAGTGATGCAAGGTTCGCTAACATATTCTGTACGTATAAATATGAAATACATAATATACATATATAACATATATTTAGCATTTTTAATGTAGGTAAATCACCTGGTCGTTTTAAAAGTAGATCGCAAGCCGAAAAAGTGTGTGGGCTCCCCTGGATTAAATGGTGTTCGGTTTCACCAGTAAACATCCCAGAAAGGCTGTCTCGCTGGACGCACACGGGGCCTTATCAGTCACCGGTGAAAAGCGTCTCAGATCAGAGAGTGGTGCCTTGTGGCTTCTGACTGCGCGTCCTGGTCCTTCTGGTGAAGCAGATTGCACGCTGGAGGAGGACGAGGAAGCTGGATGAGTGTCAAGTCCGACCGGCCCGGGCTTCTGACCCTTAGTCCTATCTCTCTGGAGCAGAAGGGACTCGGCTGGGGGAGCGGAAGAAAAACACGCTACATTTTACAGACACTGGCTGTGAAACCACTTTGTAAAAAAAAAAAAAAAAATCAGTAAAACGGAGAGGGCAAGGGTTGTAGATAGGCTGGCAGTGAATTCACTCAAATTAAAAGAACAAATTTCCCGGAAGTCAATGATCCCAAAATTCAATACTATATAGGAAATAAAAAAATAAGTCTTCAAGTCATCTGATAAAGGAACAATAATATCACAACCCTTGAAGTTTCATTTAAATTGCCGTAACATTTTGAAAGATTACACTTCAGAGTGCTTGTTATATATTTGACAGGGATTAGTCCCTCTTAGAAAATAGTGATTATGCCACTGGAGGATAGTCTTGTATTCCAGTCTTATTTCTTCAGGCAGCGCTGGCACGTCGGTGACGTTTAACAGAAACGGCGACGCGCCGGGCCGCTACGACCTCTTCCAGTACCAGATGAGCAACGGTAGTGGCCCGGGCTACAAGGTGATTGGCCAGTGGATGGACACTCTGCAGCTGAACGTGAGTATGACACACCAGCAGGACATGAATGGTCAGGCACATTGGTAGCAATGAGTCCCCCCATGCAAGGTTAATAAATGATTCGCAACACTGACCAAAGGCGGGCAGTGAATGAATGAGGCAGGGAATTTGACACACACACATACCTGCCTTCCCGAATCCTGGGTAAGACCGAAGCAGATAACTCTTTGACCCTGAAAAGATGGATGAATCGATGCAGTAGACAGATGGATGGATGGGTCTTTGAAAGACACCGGTGTGTGAAGTAGACGCTATAACTCACTTTGTCTGGAGCCCTTTTTCCAGGTACAGATGCGCCATTAATGTATACCGGGGCGTTCACAGAAAATCTGGACCCCCTAACAAAATTTTATCCCCGCCACCCCCCAAGTTTACGTACAATTTTATGTTTTCAAGGGACCCTGTCAAGTGCCCCCCCCCCCCCCCGAGTCTGCCAGGGTATCCATGCCCCTCCTGGCATTGCAGAATGTACTTCCACAGTCCATCGTATTAAAGAATTCATCAAAAAATTGTGTTTGCTGTCTGTTTTATCTTCTATTACTAGCTTTATCAAGGAAAAGTTATTTGCTGTAAAACAAAGGACACATCTGCTATTGTTTAAGATTCAGTTATATAAGGTTGTTTTATATTCCATTTTCAGTCCAATACATAGAATAGGAATACTTTGAGTTTTTAATGTTCATGGACAAAAAATTTGAGAACTGCGACAAAATAATTAATAGCGCATTGTGATTAGAGTAAGGGACATTTTTCTGCAGCCTTAAGTTTATGTCCTTGTTATGAAGGTGTCATATGTGCTAAAGTGGAATATTTGGGAAATTAATGTTTCACTTATAAGGGGGTAACAGAAAGGGCAACTTTTGACATATGCATTTATTACCTAACAAATATTCCATTGTTTCTTTCTGTATTGAGGACCTTCATAACCTCTTTATAACCTGCACATCACAGCTACATATATGTACTGTTCTACCCATAAAGGCATGAAATCTATAAAGGTGTTATGAAATACATTTGACATACATTTAATTTAGCTTAATATGATGATATATGTGATATAGGTTCTATAGATTTTATAAGATGTTCTGCTTTTTTTTTCTTGAATCTATATCTTCTGCATTTTTCATTTGCATTTGATGATTCTTGCACTGCTTTAATTACAGTTTGGTTACCAAAAAAAAAATGAATGTTGATCATCAATAAATACTAGGCTTTCCTGCCATCCGTGCTTGTCACTTGGTGATGCAGCTGGTTGGTCAGAAGCGGAGGTGGGGTGAAGGAATAGGAGCCACATTCTGGGCAGTTCTTCTTCTTTATTAATGGGATGTGGTCAGCAAACAACCATACTAATGTACCAAATGCTGCCTCAGTATCTTGTATATTGTTATATAATACAGGCGACTGTTCTTGGGCATTGCTGTGAACACTCTAAACGCTATAAAAATCTTTCAAGTATTACAATAAGTTTTTGCATTAATATTTGTTGTTTGTTATGATTACGAGACTTAAATGAGGAACCGCCACAGTCATTTTATATTTTATTGTTGTATTAAGCCTAAAAACTAATTTTCTGATAGTGTGACATTCCACGGTTGGTCTGTCTGACACATTTTCTGTCTGTTCATCAATCAGCTGCTTAAATCTAATTGAAAATCCATTTGGCTCTTTGGCTAATGTTGAGCCACTGTGCGACGTTCAGAGAAACGCTTTTATATATTCCTCCGGCAGCTCCGATTCCACCATTGGCTACAAGTTTATAACGATTCCACTCAGTGGAAATTAAATGATTACCATCTGCGTTTCCCAGGCTGTGACGGAGGACAAGATTGGTGTGTGTAATAGCGGCCTAACTGAGGACTGGGGCGGCACATTTCAGCTATATTATCATACCTGGGAACAGCAAGCTACTGGTTGTAAATCTTCCTGAAGCTTCTGGCCAAGGACTTTACTGTCACCTGGGGTTGCAGTTATTTTGGGATTTTTTTATGTTAATGTTATTTTGTGAATCTTACATTTATTGTGCATGACCCTATTGATTGTGTCTTGACATTTTGTCTGCCCTCAGTTCTGGGGTGAAACAGTGTTAAGTAGAAGATGACATTATTTCTAAGTGATACTTTAGGTTCAAATGTTTGCTTCCTTTATCTGTATGTGCGCTTCCTCATTCATAACAAAATGTTTACTAAGGATTCCCACTTATGCCACTAACAATGGCAGTTTGCCACCCCAGTCTGATTGAGAAACGTCTGTGCAAAATGTCAGTGTAGGACAACTGTTTATTGCTTCTCTTCTTGTGAAAGGAAAAAGAAATTCACACATGAGCTTGTTTTATGGATGGAAAAAAAATATTTTTAGAGTTAGTTTAAATTTGAAATTTGCATTTAAACTTCAGATTTTTTATCTTTATATAATTTATATAGCTACTAGGGGTGTGACGAGACGCTTTTCCCACGAGACGAGACGAGACACGAGACCTGGTTCATGAGAACGAGACGAGACTTTTAGACATTTTTTTTAAGAAATCCTCAATGTTTAAATATATAGCAAAAATAGCCTTTTA
>JAODKM010000118.1:4241521-4256316 GCA_026780845.1 Petrocephalus sullivani | reverse complement strand
ACAATGGTTCTCCATAGTATGGAAGATTCTGCCTGCTTGTATGGTAGCAAGTTGAGTCGTTCTGTGATGGCCGAGTACTAATGCGAAACATTCTTAGGAGAGGAGTGGGGATGTGGGAGCAGGAAAAATAATTGTGCTCGCTAAAGTCTCGAAGGGCAACTGAGATTATATGTTCCAAGTAATACTGTAATAATGTCATTTGGGAAATACTGTAATTAGTGTCTTATAAGCGCTATTTTCACTGCATTTTTTGAGCACTCGTTTGCATATCACAATCACTTAGGTAAGGGGGCATATGCTGAGACAGCGCATTGCCGCACACCACCACATGGCAAACCACCTCAGGGATGGGAACCTGGGTGCAGCCATGCAGTGGGTGACACCTCAGCACCACACTGTTCTGATGGAGCTGAACAGTGTGAAGTTTTCCCGGTGCCTGGAATGCCAAAAGATGTAATCCGTGTAACAATATTTTCAGTTCCTACCAGGGAATACAGTCACTGTTTGGTTACCTTTTACTATTATATTCCAAGACACTCCAGTTTCAAGGTTCCTTGTATTGTCACAAGTTCCAAAGCAAGCAAGCAATGGGAGAGGAACCAGAAACCCTCAAGGAAGAAAGAAAACTGTTTGGGGCCGCCTGACATGTCCTTTATTTCCCTTTTTTGTGTCAGCTGTACATCCAGACGACCACCCTCACCATCTCCATGAACCTCAGCGCTTCAGTGGCCCTGGGCCTGCTTTATATGCCGAAAGTCTACGTCATCATCTTCCACCCGGAGCTCAATGTGACAAAGCGAAAGCGCAGCTTCAAGGCTGTGGTGACAGCAGCCACCATGTCCACACGGCTCTCCCACAAGCCGAGTGACCGGCCGAACGGGGAGGCCAAGACGGAGCTCTGCGAGAACGTGGATCCCAATAGTAAGTGACTGTTTGACCCTACATTTTTGTGTATTATTCTCATGGAAAGCAAAACATTTTTAAAGCTATTTTAATGACCTGACTAAGTGAGGTCATAACAAAAAGTTTTTGGACGACATCTTCAACTCTGTCATTTGCAAGTCATCACATCAAAATGAACTACACAACTTTTAATTTTAAATAAGAGACTTCATTTAAATTAAATCTGGTATTCAGAGGTGAGTAAAGCCATAATATCATACCAATACAGTGTTACTCAGAAAAGTAATTCATTACAGACAAGTTCAGGTGAGTACTCTGCGACTATGAATATTTATACTCAACTGGTTGGTTGAAACAAAACCTTTGTCTGGATTTGTATTTTCTGGACCTGAACTGTACTAACATGATACTAAGTAAAGGAAAAAAACTTTCTAAGCAAAAGTGCAGGCACGCGCCTCATAGTGACATTCCAGTCAACGACGGACCACAAATACAACGGTGGTCCCAAAAGATTATAAAGGAGCTGAAAAAATCCTATTGCATATTGATATTGTAGCACAAAGCATTACTGACATGTTTTTGGTGATGCTGGTGTAAACCGGCATACTGTCCTGCCAGTCATTTAAAAGTATAGCATGTATAATTATGTGTAGTACATGATACTTGATGATGATGATAATAAACAACTCTGTTACTGGTTTATGTATTTACTGTACTTTTTATTGCTATTTTAGAGTATATTCTTTCTAAGTATAAAAAAAGGTTTGCTGTAGCCTAGGTGTGTAGTAGGCTATGCCATTTAGGTTTGTGTATGTCAATGTAAGTATAGTGTTTGCACTACAACCCATTTCACAGAACATATACTCATCGTTAAGTTACTGTATTACAAAATGACAACTCACTTTTCCCATACCAAAAGGCGTTCACCTGCTACAATTTCCCAAAAATATAAGAGTAGAGCACAAAACACACAGTTCATGTATCGACATATGTCTGCGGTCACAGTTAGACATTTTGGCCCAACGAGCAGGTGAGTAGTCATGAGCGGAAGAGTGCCCCCTAATGGCAGTTTGCCAGCTTTTATTGTTTGGTGTAGCTCTTTCCTGATCCTGTATACCGTGGCACAGGCTGGGCTTGAGCTGTCATAGGATGCACATGGAAGTCATCCTCCCTGTGAGAAAAAATGACAGAAACCATCCCAGTTGAAATTATTACACCCCCCCCCCATGCCTCCACACCATTATTCATCCCACTCCTGACGGTATCAGTGGTACTCTGGTCCGAAACACAATTTAATCCGAACTGTACGATCAACCCTGCCTACTTCCCCATTCAGCAAATTTTATGGACTGCAATCTTCTCAGCAAATTTTATCATGGGGGACACCCCCCTCACTCGGCCAATTTTTTCATTGGGGGCCCGATCAGCAAATTATATATTGCGGTACCCCATCAATGATTTGACTCCCAACATCCCCCTTGAAATATTCTTGGAAGTCAACCACGGGCACAGGGCACTCCGTGGATAATCCATCCTACGATATTAAGGAGAGGAGTAAAGTGAGATAAAAGAGGCAGCCAGAGTACGGGGAATTGTGTGTCGTAACACCCCTACACACCGCTATTGAGAAGCTACTTTGAGGCTGCTGCAGTCAGCAGCTTGTGGAAACACCAATCAATTTAACAAGTACTAACTCTGTGCATAAAAAATTATTTTCATCTGCTGCACCATAATAAAAATCAATGTAGTTACAAGATAGTTTCATGTTTCGGAAACTGATTTAAAAAGTTATAATATCGTTATTACATATCAATGAACAGAGACTGCAAATGATTGCTTTTATTATACAGTTTCATCTTTAGCAAGGCAAGGAAAGACGTTCACCATAACCAATGTTTATATGAAAACACTGTTGAATGCAGAGATTACTATTAATCACAAAGTTCTTCTAATACGAGACGTGAGAAATTTTGTGTTGTGTTCTGGAGGGTTGGTACACATTTAAGATTCATGCTCAAATTGAATTTGTGAGAGATACTTTGGTGAATAGAACATGGTATTGTTTAACGGTAATGTTTTTGTCTAGCAGTTTGTTTTTGAACAACATGTACTCAGCTGACGCATTTAGGATGACACCTACTCTCTTCACCTGTCAATCTAATGAAAAGAAAATTCAAATTTAAATCCTTTCAGGGGAAGACGATTCCCTTGAAATCATGGTCGCTTGTTCCTGAAATTGCCTTCTGTCAGTTACTACATTCGGTACAAGACAAGCTATCCTACAGAGTTTAAATTGAAATTAATGTCGATTTTGAGACCAAGTGTGACTGAAAATCTAACTCCAAGAAAACAGCAGTGACATTATTACTTGCTGTTGAGTTGTTTGGTAAGCTCTCTCCTTTCTGTGAAGTGAAGTACACTTAATGTAGCATTGAAGGAGGTCCCCTTGTAGGTAATTTTAAACCATGTATTTTATGATCAGAGGAATGTAAATCCAAAACCGAATGAACGTAGGGGATGCAGTGGATGATGAGAACATAATGACCGTTTGTGTAATGCATTCAGTAAAGTATTCCATCCATCCATGCATTATCCCCCACTTATCCAGGGTAGGGTCAGGGGGGCAGCAGCCTAAGCAGGGATGCCCAGACCTCCTTCCCACCAGCCACCTCCTCCAGCTCCACCGGGGAAATATCAAGGCGTTCCCAGGCCGGCTGAGAAATATAATAATATATATTTTTCTAAAGTTGGCTGGTATCAGGAATCCACTTAAAAAGACAGTGATGAGTCGTGATTTTTTGACAACAGCAAGACGTGTGTAAAGGCCTTCCAAGCTGTGGTATAAATGATGTAGTTCAGCACCGGTAATATAGCTGGTTGTCGCTACACTTCACTAGCAGATTGGCTAAGGAAATCAGCATTTACATAAGGACAGGGGAAAAAATTCATGTCTGTAAGGGGATTTCCAAAACAAAGAAAAAATGGATACTATTATTCTCCCAGTGAGCTGCTGGTTTTCCCCCATTACGTGTAAATATCTATATATATCAATGTTTCTCATCCCAGTACTTGGGGACTCTCAGACAGTCCACATTTTTGTTCCCTCCCAGCTGCCAACCTTCTCCAGTTAGCCACTGTGCTACACTATTTACAGCATTCTGTCAGTTCGGCCTATTTATTATCAATGGTATCATAAGGCACACATTACATGGAACCTGAGAGAACAGCATATGGCTGTATAAGATAAGATTCTGCTGCATACACTGTAGACAGACAAACATATAGTGCAAAACAAGACAAATTGCATGAAGACAGTACCCATAGTCCAAAAAAAAAAACAAGTAAAAAATTATACAGTACACAAACATAACATCCTAATATCAAGGAAATAAATAAATAAATCCCTAAAAATAGCTTGAATTACATTAAATTGATGAGACAGCCAGATCTAATGAGAACATGCAGAGCTCCAACAGTTCATCTACCCTGGTGGCTTTGACTGATGCGGCCCTGGGAAAATGAGACACTTCCGATAGTGCTGTCTTTTGATTCCTGCCAATGCTTGTGAAAGACGCCATAGACAATAGGATGCATCACATCGGATATGCGCGCGCATTTGTAAACTCCCGGGCCTTTCTATTTGGGCCACTGCTCTGCAGCGGGACCATAACAGCTGTAGAATTCCCTGCGTGGGCCGGAAAGCTGACAGAACAGGCTGCCGTCAGAGGTGAGTTCCAATGGAAGCGCTCGCCATCTGCGTCACGAATCTCCCTGTGGCCTCTTTCACACTTCAGCTGCCGCGCTTCTTCCAGAGCAGGGCACTGATGTTTATCACTGAGTGGTTTCATGGCCATTTTGGATTCAGGGCTGCTGTGACCCTCCCATTCAATTTCCAGTGCTCAGATGCTACCTGGTAAAAAGAATATGGATGTAATAAACCAGGGGGTTAGTGGCTGAGAATAATTCCTTCACATGATAAATTGCAATTTTAAGTTATTCAGCAAAGGTTGCCTCAGAAATGTACCATTCCAGTGAGATATAATGAAACCTTAACTCTGTGATACATGATATAAGTGCCTTTAAGAAGCATCATTTAGTAAACTTGAATAAGATAAGATAAGATTAGCTTTAGTAATTCCACACTTAGGAAATTTGCATTGTTACAGCAGAAATAAACACATTACAAGAGGAGTAAATGCAGCGTAACCTGCAACCTATATCAATAAAAAAGGACTACATAATATAACAATAAAGAATACAATATACAGTACGTGTGTGTGTGCATGTGGTCAGCTGCGTGATATTGTTTATTGTACAGTCTGACAGCAGTTGGAAGGAAAGACCCTTGGTATCTGTGAAACCTTTTTTTTTTACAAATATGAGGGCAGAGAAAAGACAGGGAAAGGGTCTCGATTACAAGCTAAAAAATAAATATATGAAAAGTTATAAAAGGTAACTACTCATTTTAGAATTGCAGTAAGTCAGTGCAGTAAGCGAGACACCATTGTGAAACACCAAGGCCCCAGATCGCAAAGCTTGATTTCTTGCTTAGTTGAATAGCTTGTTGGATTTGATGTACCCCAGATTAAACTGACCCTATTTTCCATCCTACACAGAGCAGCACCAGGTACAACACAGGTGTCTTTGCTAGCATGAGCCTGACCCAGTTGTCATTTTCCCATCATATTGTATTGCAATTTAATTTTGATTTAATTTTTCTTTCCCCGCCCCCGCAGACATATCAGTTGCTTCCTGCCCACTGCTGCATGCAAAAATGAAAATTTGTCCCGTGTCACGCTCTGTTGCCGCGGGTCCTGTGGGAATGCAGACCTCTTCTTTGGTGGAATCCTGCTATAGATGGTCTACTCGGCCACTTTCACTTTGCACACAAACAGATCCATCTCCTCTGCAGAGTAGTGTTTTTCTTTTATAATAGCAATCCATAAAGGCAACACCTGACTATTAAACTGAATGGGAGATGATACTCCGATTGGTTTATAGCATGTTACGCTCCAAACACACCCTTAACCCTCCTGGACCATGCGCCTGGTACAGCAACTATTTTTCTGGCATTAACCTACCAAATGTGGGCTGGCCACACCCAGATCATTCAGATCATTAAAATAGGGCCATTTATCTCCATTTGCTTATATTTAGCCCAGAGAACCTTAAATCCAACCATGCGATTCCTGCTTCATGATACGGGCCTCAGAACTGCACTGAGAAAGGGAAGAACCTTAAAGAAGCTCACAGAAACATGGGAACAACACACAGTCTCCACATGCAAGGCGTAAGAAGGTCATGAATCCTCATACTCAGAGGTGTGAGGTCACAATGCTACACACCAAACTCCTGTGCCACGTCAGGGCATTGTAGTATTTATACACCATAGTGGCCAAAATTGTGGAAACACTTCCAATTTTTGTAGTTACTCCAGTTACTTATTTAATTGTCCAGTGTATGATATTTATAAACATAATTTTTAAACTATCATACGAAAAATGCTGGGTGTTTCCGCAATTTTCGCCACTAGTTTCTCATGATCCTTACATGGCATTTAATCACAAAATGAAACCTTCTTAAAAAAACATTTGCACGTCACCACTGGGGGAGTTGACGCAGCAGAAGGATTTTCGCGGCATGGTCTCACTTCTTCGTGGTTGTTTTCTCTCGCCCACAGTGGTCACCAGATTGAAAGGTCCTCCATAAAACCCACTGTGGATTAAATCAGAGAGTGGAGATCCATTAAGAAATTTATAGTTCAGCTTACATCCAGGATATGGTGCCTAGGGTCAGCGGAGAGATAATGGCTTTTCTGAAGATTCATTAGCTGGAGGAATGTAGAATCGCAGCTGTGGGCGCCAGAGCTGTCAAATGAAATGGGACCTTTAGTGGAGGCCCGGCATTTTGACTCTGTCTTTTCTCACATTTCCCAAATTAAACTTGAACCGCAGGGAAATTCTAGCCCTTAAAATGTTTCTTTATTTGTTTTTGCGTATTTGTGCCTCGCCGCAGGATGCTGAAATCGGGGGGAGTGGGAGGTGTGACTGTGGTGGTGTAGCAGGAGCGATGGGGTGTTTTGACTTGTTAGCAAATTTTTGCTGAGATTCAAATGGAAATTTGCAATGCAAATCACCTGAAAGTTATACTGTATTTATATAATCTATCTTTTTTCATAAGTGGCTACAAAAATCTAAGTCAAATACTATACGTTTAAGGGCTTTGCCCTCTCATAAACTTCTTGAAACCAAACAACAATCTGCATATTTATAAATCAACAAAACATTACCATAGCTGCTTGATTAACCCTACGTATTCCCATTTACACTATCTATAATAGAATTTAGCATAGAGCCTCACGGAAAAAGGAACCAATTTTGTGTTTGCCGTCAGTTGCTGAGACTTTTCAGGTGCTGCACTTTTCCTGTAAAGATGGGGAAGGTTCTCTGTAATCAATATGTCAGTGATGCCTGCGACTGATGCAATCTCGCCAACACAGTGTGTCAGACTAATGGAACACTTACAGGGAGATAATTAACATGAGTAAAGTGGATCCCTTGAGGAAGCTATCAAGAAATCACCCGGGAATGTTATTTGACCAATTTAAACAGTCCATACTAGAGCATGGCACATACTTATTTTACATTATATTCTTTTTTTTCCACTTTTTTCACTATGTACACAATGCATATAATGTCACATGAAGCTTTCTGAGCATCTTATGCATTTTTAGAGATGTTATATTTTCCTACAGAATCCTTATTTAATGAAAACAAAAAGGCATGGTTTATAATTTGTGAAACTGATGCACAGAATACATTTTTTAAAAATGCAGTAACACTTTACTTGAGGCAACAGAAATAATGTAGGATTATGCTGTTACATACGTATTAATTAACCACAAATTAAGTGTTAGTTACAAACTGATCTCATGTTTGTTCATCATTAATGAATTGTCACACATCTGTTATCTCAAGCAAGTACAGATGGTCCCTGAGTTACAATTTTTCAATCTTACAATGATGTTAGCGATACGATAAAATTGTAAAAATATTTTACAACATGCTGGGGTGCTGCCAGGTCGTACACATCTTCCGTCTTGTGAGATGCCTCACTCTCGGCAGCAATCGACAGAGATCAGTTGTCTCTGTTAGAGTGCGTATTTTTGGTGAGAATAATACAATACGATTCATGTATGATATGTAGCTTTAGCGATTTCATTTTAGGGTTACCACCATTCTTAAAGTTTTTATGGCAGATATGATTATTTACTGAACAAACATTCTATTAAATTGCATTAGCAAAATGTATCCGGTACATTACTTTACATTTTTGACTCCCCAGTCACAGACAGTGTATATAGGCTATAATAATTTGCCATTTATCGTTTATACAGTATGGTACTGTAAATTGATCTGTCTAGCTAAATTATATACTGTCATTTGTTAAATTATTAACAAATTATAGTATTCTAAGCCATACTGATCACCATTCGTTAGGACTCCTGGGTAAGCTAGGCCATATTTTCAAGTTACGATGGGGTCATCGGAACGCATCTCCATCGTAAGTCAGGGACTGCCTGTACTCCGTTTGTTACTATATCTATTAATTCTCTAAACCAGAATAAGAATGGAGTTTATTGCCAAGTACGTTGTCACATACAAGTAATTTGATTTGGTGGTTGGTGTCAATAAGAGTAAAAAAAAGAAAAGATTATTTTCTTAAAAATATTGAATATACTAATATAAAGAGATAAATATAGACATAGAAGAAAAAAATATAGACATAAAAGACACGTGCAACAGTGCAAAATTCACAGTCAGAGAGGCATGGCATTAATATGTAGGAGAGCAGAAACGCAGTACAGGGTGAGGATAAGAGTTAGTATACATCTCTGGCCTTATTCATGAGGCTGGCTGCAGCAGGGAAAAAGCTGGCCTTATGGCATGAGGTTTTGGTTTTAATGGACCACAACCTTCTGCCAGAGGAAGGAGTCTGAAAGAGTTTGTGTACAGGGTGAGAGACGTGGGCCACAATCTTTCTTGCCCTTTTCTAGGTCCTGGACTCGTACAGGTCCTGTAGGGACGGAAGGTTGCAGCCGATCGTCTTCTCAGCAGAGAGAATGGTGCCCTGCAGTCTGTTCTTGTCCTTGGCAGTGGCAGCAGCATACCAAACGGTGACGGAGGTGGTGATGATGGATTCTATGATGGCAGTGTAGAAATTCCATCATTGACTTTGGCAGATTGAACTTCTTCTGTTGCCTCAGTAAGAACATCCTCTGTAGTGCTTTCTTGGTGAGAGAGCGGATGTTCATCCCCCCACTTGAGGTCCTGGGTGATTGTGGTTCCCAGGAAGCGGAAAAACTCCACAGCGGTGACCAGCGATTCGAGCAGGGTGATGGGGGGAGGAGGGGAAGGGCATCTCATGAAGTCCACGATCATCTCCACTGTCTTCAGGGCATTGAGCTCTAAGTTAATCTCTTTGCACCAGGACACCAGGTTTCAGAAGCTTGACAGGATTATGGGTGGAGGTGCAGATGTTGGTATACAGGGAGAACAGGAAGGGAGAAAGGACGTAGCCCTGGGGAGATCCAGTGCTGATGGTTCAGGAGACAGAGACGTGTTTCCCCATCTTTACGTGTTGCTTCCTGTCAGTCAGGAAGTCTGTAATTCATCTACAGGTGGAGTCACAGACGCACAGCTGGGAGAGCTTGTATTGCAGAAGGGCTGGGATGATGGTATTCAAGGCGGAGCTAAAATCTACAAAAAAGATTCTAGCATAGGGTGCTGGGGAGTCCAGGTCCTGGAGGATGAAACTGCAAACTGCATGGGGTGCAGCAGGGGGTCAGTGATGACTTTGAGGTGGTGGAGAATGAGGCGCTCAAAGGACTTCATAACTACAGGCGTCAGGGCGATGGGTCTGTAGTCATTTAATCCTGTGATCTTGGGTTTTTTGGGCACAGGGATGATGGTGGAGGTCTTGAAGCAGGCTGGCACGTGGCATGACTCCAGTGAGCTATTGAAAATGTCTGTGAACACAGGGGTCAGCTGGTCAGCACAGTGCTTCAGGGTGAATGGCGAGATGGAGTCGGGATCTGCAGTTTTACGGGGGTTCAACTTCTTGAAGAGCTTGTTAACGTCCCTCTGTTGAATATGAAGAGATGAGGTGTGAGGTTGTGAGGAAGTAACGGTAGCAGTAGGGGTGGGGGAGGTGGGCTGGAGTCGGCGTGGGGAGTCGTGGGGGATGGTGTGAGAACAGCCCCATTGTCGTTCAAAGTGGCAGTACAAATCGTTGATTGGCGAGGCGCATGTGGTTGACAGAGTGGGGTGCTGTAGGTTTGTAGGTCACCTTTGTGAATTACTGAAGGAACAACTGAAGGAAGTACTATAGAAACAAATAATGGATAACACAAGTGAAATACTGATGTTATGTTTGTATATTATTAATGGATCATGACAAATCTTTCACCTTTAGTTGCGACTATATTTGTTCATGAGAAATGATTTGTACTTCAGTAGTAACTGAGTTACTACTAAGTATTTCTGTCACCTCAAGTAAAGTGTTACCAATAATGCATTTAAGTAAGAACTGGTAAAAGGTAATTAGGCTGAGTCATATGCATTAGGTGCCAAATTAACTGTTCAAAGTTGTAAGTAATGTTTCACCTGGGTCTGGTTTTAAACAGATTAGTTTAATTCACTTACTGTGGACTCTGGCCATATTCAGTGAGAGCTGTGACTGGTTGGCGACAACTGGCCTAAACTGACCTATGGCAGAATGTCTGGGAGAGTCTTACAAGTGATCGTCAGAGCTGAATAATACGATGGTGTGTGTAAGAGAGAAAGCAAGAAAGAATCCAGGTTACCCTCATTAATTATCTTCCATTGGAATATTCAGATTTTATGAGGGGTTTCCTGTATATCTCTCCAATGAACGAGATACAGTGAATGAAATGAGTAATTCATAACTGAATAACTAATTCTATTATTTTTTTTATGTATAGATTTAACAGCACATTTGCATTGCGAGGCACACAGTACTACAGAATTCATATAACATAGTTGTCATTCTAAACTATATCTATGATTCTATGATTTAACTTTGTAATATCCTATCATCTACAGTGGGAAATACATATTTGAAGTATTGGATGACTACATAATTGTATTTTATTTCCCATTTACTAAGGTCCAGCAGCAAAGAAAAAGTATGTGAGCTACAATGACCTTGTCATCTAAAGCACTTCTTCAGACGGTAGGTGTGAATGACGAAAAGGCCTGCCCCCCTCGTCCCGCTCCAGCTAGAGAAAATGAAGACCTACGAGAGCCCCTGTGCCACACTGCCTATGTCCCCCCCCCCCCACCGAGACAGGGCCGGCTCCATGCTTTTTTTTCTTATTTTCTTTCTACCATCCGTTCCATTGAGGTGTTTCCTCTTTACAAATGAAATCAACAAAACGCTTTAAATGGCAGAACGAGGAAATTAATGAAAAGCGCATAAGCATCCGGAGTGGAAACCACGACAGGAGCCTCCGTTAGTTTACAAACATGCCCTGGACCTCAGGGAGGCCCCTGGAAGGGCCCTTTGCTCTCACAATCTTATTGAACAGTCCTTTTGTCCACAGTGGGATTTATGAGCAGCTGTGTCACAGCCAACTGCCACTCCGCGGGGCTGCCGCTTGTCTTTACATGTACTTCCAAGTTGCAAATTCTCCAAACTTCTTGTAAAAGTTTGTGGGTTTTTTTCCTTTTCATTCCCTCTGTTGTTGACATGTTCTTATGCGTTTCGCTATCTTGGATGCACATAATATTAAAGCCATATTCTTCTCTCTGAGATGTAATTTCATTTTTATCAATGCTTTTTTCTTTTCTTTTACTTATACTAGGTCCTGCAAAAAAAAAAAAATACATATTTTTACCTTCTGTTTTGTAAATGTTTTGAGTATTTTGAAAGGGTGACCATTAACTGTGTTTTTTGTAAGACTGGGAAAGGAGGGCTGTCCATTAGCTGGTGATATTCTAAATGTTACAAGGTGTCCACGTAGAAATTGTCAATGCATGCCTGATGTGTTCGGTGTAAAATAAAAACGTAAATCCAAGAACGTGAATTACTTGACAACCAGAGCTGTAGCCTGCTGTGGATGACTTTCATGATGCTTGATTTTTATTTATTTTTTTTGTTTCCTCTGCATCAGTTCCTCAGATGTTTACATACTCAATGCAGAATATGGCTTTAACTTTGTCTTGGAGTTTCTTATTGCCCAGCAACTATTGACAGATTGTGAAAAAAAGACAAAATATATATACATATATATTTAAAAAAATATGTATAAAAATAAATAAAAAGCATGTATGTTTTATACTGTTTGTACTAGTATCTTCATGTTGCCCTTGATGCTTCTGTGCCAATATTGTACATTTTTGTTTGGCCACTCATGCAAGTATACTGTGGTGTTGTCCAAGAATGTATCGACATCAAATAAAACAATTTGGTTATCTTTTTTATTTGATCCCTGAAGGAAAATATATGTGTGTCTGTTCTGTGTAAGTGGACCCTGAATCTTTGATAATGGGAAAAAGGTGACTTCGAAATGTACGGTTGGCTGAATTATCATGGGCTGACACTCAATGATTAGTTTAACCCACTGAGAACAAAGACAACCAATAAACATTCAACTAAACCAGTGAGGGATTCACAACAAAATGTAATTCCAAATATATGGGTTTTAAAAACTTAAAGATTACATCAACATAGTGTTTGCCAATCTGGTCCACGGGGATCCACAGACGGTCCACATTTTTGCTCCCTGGAAGGAACCGGGAGTTCAGATGGAGCAAAAACATGGACTAACTGTGGGTCCCTGAGGACCGGATAGGGAAACACTACCTTAACATGTCAAGTTTCCATATAATCAGGACCCCTAAAGACAAGAAAGGGCTGTTTTATAATTTATCAGTTATTGTTGGATCAAAAAAGTGGAATATCACCTTTAAACGAATGACAAATACTTATAGAAAACCCCCAGAAGAGCATCAAGAAATTACTCTGAAGGATGATGGCTGAACTCAAAGTAAACTTTCTAAGGCTCTGCAGAAGCCAAGTTTAGGTGTACATAAGTCAAGGCACAATGTTCTATTTAACGACACCACGTACTGTAGGTCAGAGCCTGTGAACAACACAAAGATATGCAGCACATGGAGTATTTTTACCTGGAAAAGGTCATAACATTTCATATGAGTTTTATAGTAAGGCTTAGCTTTTTATCTTTATCACCAAGAAAGATGATTAGATTTTGAGCATAATATAGTATAATTCTATCCATCCATCCATTTCCCATAACCGCTTATCCTGTTCAGGGTCACGGGGGGTCCAGAGCCTCGGAGGTATAATTCTGTAGGGAAAATTAACGTGCAAACTATCATCAACATGGGCAGAAACAAGGCAAACAATGTTATGCAAATTATGTACTGTATAATTACACTATGTATATAGACAGTAACTGTGACGCAAATGGTTGAGCACACAATGGATAGAAAAAAAGGAGCAGAAGAGAAAAAGAATCAAGAAAATAAGTGTATAACTAATGTGTAACTTCCTTAATTCTATCCCAAAAGTGATAGCATCTGTTCCTAATGGCCAACCAATAGATGCCCATGGTAACAGTGCCTATGGTAACAATTAATAATGAACCCTTACAGCTTGAGCTTTGTTTCATTTCTCCTGATCCCTCCCTGATGTCTGTTATTGACCCATTGGTCAGGAGCAAAATGCCTGTGATCTGGATGTGCTGAGAAGGCATCAGAACTTATATCACACATGATGTTGTAGGGATTAAGTTGCTTTCCGTCTTAGAATTTTATGTCATTGTAGATCCAATGTTGTTTGTCAAAACAAGTGTGTGGCTCTGTATTAGGCTCGGACTTTGTGGCCCTGATCGGAAGGTCATCTGTTCAAATCCCATGGATGGCACAGTGATTTCACCATTGAGCCCTTGAGCAAGGCCCTTAAACTCAATCACCCTTGAGACATACTTCTGACCCTGACTGGTATGCTGCTTTACACAAAACTGTGTGCTAAGTAAATACCTACTGAAATAGGTAATTTGAGATGAAGATACCACTCATCGAAAAGGTGTTCATATGGAATTCCTTCACTTTCACAATAAAGAAGCAAAATAAGTGACTACAAACAGCCTTAGCTAGCTTTGTTCACTGCTTGTCTTGAAACCTTGACATATTATTTTTTTTATCTTATAATTTAAGAGTGGTGCTACGCAAATTCTTTTACATTCCACGGTGACAACAGTAAGCTTTGAACAAGTCTTTAAACACGTTAACTGAAACCAGCATATTATCGTTTGGAAAATCCAAGCTAAGAAGACTGCAAAATATTTTGAATAGGAACATCAATAGGAAGTCAATCATTTGCTTTTACAACTAATCTGTTAAGGTTAGGATTACTATTTAGATTAATAAGCAAGTAATCTTGTGTGAATAATCTTGCTGTTTTCTCTTCTGCCTTTAGGGATTGAGTCCCCCATGAAAGCATATATTGGATCCCCAACCCAGACCAGTCCCATTATGTTCCAAATGTTTTAGGGCCCAGTTCCCTTAGAGGCCATTTGAATTGTCCCCCATTATGGCACTTCTGCTTGTTTTAACATACTTTGCCATTTGTGAAAAGGAGTTTTAGTATTTTTTAAAATCTGTATTACGAATGGACATGCATGCTTATGTTGACTTGAGCATAATGAATTCAGTCTGTCCTTAATTCAACTAAAGAGTTTATTTAAATGGGATGTTTACATGGTATACAAATACAGTCGGACCTCGCTAAGTCGAACTCAATGGGACCAAAAAAAAAATTCGACTTAGGGAGTTTTCGAGTTAGGG